>JAHLJT010000259.1:0-34157 GCA_031308135.1 Acheta domesticus
CTATATTTTGGACGGCGATAGGTGACAACTTTGCATGAGTATGTGGCAAGTCCCAGGCCAAAAGAAATAGAATACTAATACGACGAAAGTCTGTGCCGTTGTGTAGCACAACTGTTTTACTTTCCCGTATACGTATTATACACGAAGTGATATACGTAGTATAGTGAAGTTTGTAATGCTGAGAAAATGGCCAATTTTTCGGCGAAAAAATTAATTTGCGGGCCGTAAAACGAATAAGTGGATAAAACCAGTTTCTAAATTAAAGAAAAAATCCCCTAACACGTGGTGTAGCCAGAAACCCTGTTTTCTAGGTCCTTGATACCGAAAACCCAATTGAAGGAAAACGTCCGTCTGTCCGTCTGTGATACTGCTAGCGCCTAAACCATACGTACGATTTTCTTCCAAAATGGATATTCCCCGCTCGATCTGATTCTAGTCGAAGCTTTGAGATTTGAAAAAAGATTCTTCAAAAATTTGGGGGTACTTTATATAAAGCCCCCCGGAAATTTTCAAAATTTCTCAAAAACGCTCCAATTTTTTCTTCAATTTCTTGTATGAATAGGGTAAAATACACTTATTAATATGGCATAGGTCCGATTTTCATTCACGTACAGCTCTGAATTTCGAAAATTGTGAAAGTTTTGAATTTTTTTTCGATGGTCTCTCCAACTACAAAATTGAAGATAGAGATTTTTTCTTCAAATAAATTGTTCTGCATTTGAGTTCTTTTCATAAAGTCATGTAATTGTTTTTCAAAGTTTTGGTAGTTTTTTTGGCAATATTGCGTGCAATATGTGCAATTTTAAAAAATTACAAAACAAGATTTCTCAAAAAACTGCTCCAAATTTTTTCTTTAAACTTTTGGTAGGGATAGTGAAATTTTACTCTATCATGACGCAAAAACTAAAAACCATTTTGGTCTATCAATTGGTTTTTTCAAAAATTACCAAAATGTAAATTTTTTTACTTGTCTCTCACGTCGTTAATATTTACATTATCGGCGATTTTTTCACATTATTATATTTATGACTATATATGCTTTAAATAATGTCAAGTAAAGTTTCTCGAAAACACTACGTTTTCTGTGAAATGTAGCTCAAATTTCGCATTTCAGAATGCTCAAACGCCATTTTCTCGTATATGGCTGCAAATTTTTTCTTTAAAACTTTTGTAACGGATAGTGCTAATTACACTCTTTAGTATAGCGTAAAGTTTATTTTCAGTTATTTTTTTTGATTTTTCAAAAATTACATAATTGTAATTTTTTTGAAAGAGCTCTCACATCTTTAATATGCACATTACCCAGCAATTTGTAAAGATTATTATATTTGTGAGTGTAAGTGCTTTCAAATAACTTCAAATAAAGGTATTTGGAAAAACTCAAAAATTTTCTGTGAAAATGAGCTTCAAAGTGCGGCATTTTTAGTAGTGCTAAAATACCATTTTCTCTAAACGGCAACATATTTTTAAAAGAAAATTGCCATTTACGGCTAGGTTTCTGTGTTCTTTAATATTCTAAAATTAATATTTTCGTTCTACCAATAGGAAATCGAAAAATTAAGAAAATGACAACAATATGTACTTTTGGCGGTGATAGATGTAGCTGGCAAGAAGAGTATGTCGCAATTCCGAATAGCTAGAAAAGAAGACCCAAGGAAAAACTAATACCGGAAAGTCTGTGCCATTCTGTAGCCACTAGTTTTCTCTTCAAATGGATGTGAGTGAAAGGGGTTTGCCGTGTTTCCACATATGGAAGTTTGTGTGTTTGAATGGATTTTTATAGTGTGTGTGTGTGGTATTTTTTAATCTAACAGAATTATGTCACAAATGTTATTATCGAGCCCCCCGCTGTACCGGAACTTATAAACGAGAAATACAATTACGGAGAATTCAATGTTCGACTTCTGCATCTACTCCTCCTATACTTGTTTGCATTATCGTTTATTTTTATTCTTCTTTATTACTCTCTCTTGTTTACTTCTTCTTCTTCTGCATTTTTCTATTCTTTGCATGCTATTCTTTTCTCATTTCTATTTCTACTTCGCTAAGGTATCTCGATTTTGATGTGAGAGAATATTGCACGGGTCGTCGTAACACAAAGCCTGTTGTGCATAAACTTCAAGGAGGTTGCCAAATTGCCTTTGCTAAGGTGTTTTGTTTTATTTATTTATTGATATAATATTGATCGATTATTAGATTAATCGACAAATTTAGAACGTGTTAACTCTAGACACTAATCGAATTATTGAATTAATCGATTATCAATTACTTTAAATATTTGTTATAATCGCTCATTTCTAGCAGTTGTTAGCGCACGTCTAACAATCCACAAATAGCTGACAGTATCAGTTGCAGGTTCTATTGCACAAATAAATTGCAATGTCTATTTTGCATCAGTTCACGTGAAGGTTTTTATCCTTAATTACGGAAAGTAGGAGAGTAGTGAAAATGTTTTGAAACACATTAAGAAAACATTTCTTACATGTATTTCAGGCCTCTCACAATGACTTTCATACTACTATTAAACATTCAAAATAAAATCCCAAAAGAGCGCCATTGATATAAAAAAATCGGCGTAATATAACAAATCCAAACATTTTGATAATTTCTTCTGTATAATTAATAAAAAATTTAGAGTCTGATATCAAGAAGTCAATTTTTAAATATGTAGAGTATTAGAGAGTGCTAGCGAACGAAAATGATGCTAAGTGTATTCTTTCAGCATGGCTGTCACATGACAATACCAATTTTTATTGCCAATAAAATTATTTGTTAATGGGCACAAATTCTTTTCTTTGAACATACTTGCACTATTACATTTACTAACTCAAAAATTGAATTACGGAACTCCGTCTGCGGTGGGCGCTGGGGCGGGTACCTCAGTAGCTACCGTTGCCGGTCCCAAGCCCGGAAAAAGGAAGAGGGTTGGAGCAATTGGACCTGCGACCTATTCTCTGTAAAACTTTTGAAACCGCATTCAACTCTACACAGAAGCCTCAGAAGATAAATGTGAACAGACGACGACTCTGATTCAGAAAACGGACTATATCCGTTGGTACGTGAAATATACAAGGTTTGAAACCAAAGAAGAGAGAAGTAATAACAGAAATAGAAAAGATGTAGCTGGATATTGTGGTCTCGTCGGAAACCAAAAAGAAAGGTTGTGGAGAAGAGATGTTAGGAAATTATTATTACGTGTGGAGTGGAGTGCCAAAACCCGAAGGGCAAAATCTGGAGTTGTAATACTTGTAAGAAAAAAATTGGATGAAACATGTTACCAATTTTGAACACATAAATGAGAGAATTATTACAGTTGATGTAAATTTTTATAACCAAAGAACAAATCTTATAGGTGTTTATGCTATGAATGACAATGCTTCTGCACAAGAAAAAGTTTATTTTCAGTACGCTGAATGTTATTATGAATGATGTAAATAAACAAACGGAATTGATCATCGTGGGCAATTTCAATAGTAGAGTTGGATGCTCTGAACAAGATTATTGTGGGTCGGTTTGGAGAAACGGTGCTAAATGATAATGGAGAAAGGCTAATTGAGTTGCCAGGAACAAGAATCTATTGTAGCCAATACCATATTTCAACATAAGGACATCCACAAGTACATTTGGGGAGGAACCCCACAAGGAACCGTAAATCCCTAATAGATTTGATTGTGATGAGATGGGCGAGAAAAACTGTATTACAAGACGTGCGTATCTTTGTAAGGCCTGGATGTGCTAGTAATTATCATATATCAGTAGTAAAGATTTGTTGTAGAAAGAAAGGAACAAGTGCAAAGAATATGGAAAAAGAAGTTACGGAATATAAAGAACGAGTCTACAGAACCGACCTTCTGAAACAATACACCATCAAAATGCTCTACCAAAATCGACTAGGCAATAAATTTGAAAAGAAAGAAGGAAGTCCTACACAAATTTATGAACTCTTGAAAGAGTTTTTGAAGCAGCAAAGGAAGCACTTGGATAAGAGAATATAAAAAAATCATACACTGAAAAATTCTCAGATGAACTGGAAAGTACAGCAGAAGAAAAGAAAAAGGCATTCACAAAATGGCTGAATGACAAAACACCCGAATCTAGAAATGAATGTTTAGAAGCGACGAAAAATAAAAGCAGCTGTGACAATGGAAATGAACGAACACTGGGTTAGAGTAAGTAGAGACATGGATGGAACTATAGAATATAATAAATCATCTGAGGTCTGGAATATTATTAAGAAAATGAGACAAAATAATGTTAAAAAGATTGTCACTCAAAGAATTGCTGCTCAGAAATGGATACATCATTACTTTGTACTTTTACAAGAAAGTAGATTTTCATATGAAATAGAAGAATATGTAAACAATTCTCAGGAATGTGAGGCAGAAATAAAAGAAAAAAAAGTGAAAATTGCGTTGCGAAAGGCCAAAGGCCAAAGGGCGATAAAAAAGATGTTCACAAATTACAGAGACATCAGTGTTATATCGTCTATAGCAAGATTGTTTTCTAGTATTTTGAGTAAAAAAATAGAAGAAGAAATATCTAGTTTGAGTGAGGCGCAACGTGGTTTTAGATTGGGACGATCCTGCCTGGACAACATTTATTGTTTAAGACAAATATTGAGAAATGCAAAAGCAGGAATGTAAATCTTTACCTCACATTTACAGATCTTGAAAAAGCCTATGATAGTGTTCCGCGAAGTAAGCTATGGGAGACAATGAGAAGAATAAATATAAAAGAAAAGTTGATTAACATTGTCAAGAAACTATATAATGTGGCATAGTGACGCTTGCAGACATAAAAGACAGGATGTGCCTTTGTCGATGGAAGCCACAAATAGACAGACCTTTAAGCTGAGCAGGAAGGGGGCGTGTCTAAGAGGAGTTTAGGCTAAGCCAGGACGCAGAAAGGTGCTGAAGCCAGGGGGCGGTAAGACACGTCAGTGGTAGGTTGCAGACGTCATCGTGGCGGTTGGCGCCTACAAGCTGAAGGGGGTAGGTCACGTGGGGCACCCACGTCACTTAGACGGAGTGGGAGTAGTCACATGACACGTCGGTCATGTGACCGAATCTATTTAAGGTAAAGTAAGGGCATAATCAGCAGGATACATTTGTGGCACGGCGCCAAGTGGTATCTTCCTTAAGTGCTCACGCACTTCGCTCCGGGGGTGAGCGGCCGGATTCGTCCGGGGAGACGACAGTCTCATCTCTAGTGACGCTTTCAAGCGGTCGCTGTTCTTGCGGTCAAGCTAGGGCGGGTGGGGGACTCGCAAAGCAGTCGCAGGTAGCGGCTAAGATAAGCTGTTTTTAGGAGGGTTCCGTAAAGCACATATAAAGTGAATGAATTGTGCAACCTTGTGTATATATATATATATATATATATATATATATATATATATATATATATATATATATTTCTTAGTCTAATAAATTTTGTTTTTGTTACGAATCCTTCGTGTCTGTGTCTGAGTGATTAAACGACGCCACAATAAGAACACTGAAGCGAAAATTAAAATTGGAAAAATGGTAGCTCAAAATATATTGGTAAAAAAAAGGTCTTAAGCAAGGATGTGGTTTATCGCTAGTTTTGTTCAATATTTAACTTGAGCAAGCTCTGCATACATGGTACAAAACGTGTTCGGGCATGGGAATTGAAATTGGAGACGACAAAGCTCACTCTCTCCTATATGCCGATGATCAAATATTAATTACTCAAGATGAAGAGGACAATGAATATATGCTCAAGAACTTAAAGAAGAATATAACAGATGGGGCTTAGATTTAAATTTTAATAAAACCGAATGCATGTGTATTGAAAGAACTTTAATGGACATAACAATAGAAGATGATAAAATTAAATCCTGTAACAACATTAAATACCTTGGCTCAATAATAAGCAACACTGGCACATGCGATAAGGTTATTAACTCCAGAATAATAATGGGGAAGAAAGCAACAAAGCTCTACACAGTGCGATGTGGAATAGCAATATCCGACAAGGAATAAAGAAAACAACATTCCATACCGTGGTAGAAAATATTGTCCTATATGGAGGAGAAATGTATCCCCAAACAAAAAAATCAGAGACAAAATACGAACAGTGAAAATGAGCTATATGAGGAGATGTTTACATTTAACAGGGTATGACAAAGTTCCAAATGAGGATGTATGGAAGCAAATGGAGATAATTTGTTCAATTACTAAAGGATTAGAAAACAAAGCACTCTAATGGTATGGATAAGTCCAGAGGATGCCAGAAGGAAGATGTCCAAAGAAAATTTTGGAATGGCAACCATCAAGAAGAAGGGAGAGAGGAGAGCCAACTCTGGAATGAAAGAAATTAATCAAAGAAGCCACGGAGGACAGGCGTTTAAGACCTGGTGATTGGGAAAACCGAGATCTGTAGAGGTCGAAAACGGCAAACTCCTGAAGGTGAAATGCCGAAGAAGAAGAAGAAGAAAAAAATTGGATTACTACTGTGAATATTGAACACTGTATTCCAGGACATCATCATTGATGGGGAGATCCTAGGATTCGAGAGAAGACAGTGGTGGATTTTTGACATAGCAACATAGCATTGTCAAATTCAACCGATTCCTCGAAAAGAATTATAGCGGTCGGCTGTTCTGATCGGTGCGGTGGTTTATGCGATCAGTTTCATGGTGAATGAGTAGTACGCAAATAAATGGCCCACAAACAGCACGCTGTCTTTCCTTCTGCATCCTTTCCCTTTACATACTTACGTGTACCACATTACCATACATGTCGGGAGACACGTCGGAAGCTTAGGTCGGAGAGTGGCGATGTCCCATTGGAGAGTTACACGGAGGAGGAAAATCCCCGCAAATCGACGTGTAGGACGGCGCTGTATCTCTTGATTAAGTGTCTGTTTATAGGGGGAGGATGAACACCGGGATAACGTCCAATGTGCTTACGGGAAAAACCTAGGTAGTTGATGCGTCCAGAATCAATAGTTCAGCCATTATTCTTTGACCAAGTTCAATTTATTCTCTCTCGCAATTATTAAGCAACATACAGAATATGACATCCAGAATATTTTTCTTAAAATCCCTTTAAACTCATTCCACAGTCTTAGATTGCATACAACCATCATCCCACATGGAAAGAATCGTTTCCGAAGAATTAACAAGAAAAAATACAACATATAACCACGATATCAGTCCTCTCCTCTTTAACCTCACTCCACGAATGTCAGCCATAAAATAATACACATCTCAAGCAAGTACAAACTCTAAAGAACCCAATTGGGTTAAACATAAATGAAAAATTGTCCAATAAATGTATATGACTGTTTTATGGGATTCTGAAACTATCACATGTGAAGCCGTGGGTTTTATTAATGAATAAACCGGGAGAAGTGGCTCAGGCCATCAACTGATATCACTGTAGTGCCTCTGACCGGGAGGTCCTGGGGTTCGAGTCCCGACGGTGGAGGAATTTTCGGTAGCCAGATAACTATGTCGAGTTCTGTCGCTGTGAAGAGAAGAATTCTAGTGGCCGGCAGCTCTGATCGGTAGTTTTTCGTGGTTTCTCTGATCAATTCCAAGCGAACGCCGGAGCAGTACCCTACCAAAAGGGGTCACAGCGCGCGATCATTCCTTTCCATTCTTTGTCCTATCCTGCACCTTACACACACTTACATGCACTATACTATCACCTACGCCAGGAGACCGGTCGGGAACTTAGAGTTTGTCCCGGTTGGTGTGGTACCTCGCTGGTGGGGGATACCTGCTTTGGGGGAAAACCCGTCTAGCCGACGGTAGGTCGGCGTTGGATCTCGCCATCCAGCGGGGCAATATTGACGCCATCTCCCGAGGAAAAAACATGAGCTACACTTACGGGACTAATGACAGCAGTTGACGCGCCCAGACTCACTCGTAATCAATCAATGAGTGAATGAAAATAAATATTAAAAAGTCCGATTGCTTGTTTTAAAAAAAATTGTCACTGAACGCTAGGGTTCGATTGAATGCCGGTCTGTTCACCCGGGGAGTCGTGTGGTGCGCGTGCGTCTCGAAGCGTCGTGCCGCCTCCGGCGCGTGCGAGATGGCCGGGAGGCGGGCGCCGGGGGCAGCGGAGCCCCGGCGCGCGGAGCGTGTGGAGCGGGGGAGGTGGGGAGGAGGGGAGAGCGAGCGGGTGGGTAGGAGCTGACCCCCGCGCCCCGGTATCGATTTTTAAATTGGAGGGAGTTCCCCGTTCGCGCGCCACCTGCGGCGATTCCTCGCATCGATTCCCGAGAGGCACGCACGCGCCCACGCATGTTGCCAAACACGACGCGCGCCCCTGACAAGGGCACGTGGCGATTCGCAGGGGGCGAGCCCTTGCAAAACGACGGGGTTGTCGATGTTTATTGGGAAAATGTTGTTTCAAGCACTTTAAACTTACTCCAATTGCCGACCGGAATGTCATGTAGATGAAGTTTGCTTTGTTTCATAAACAGTTGTTAATTAATAGTTCTAAGTTTTTGAGGGGATGTTGGCAAAGTAAATAAAACTGTGCTTGTTGCGCAACGTTTAGAAATACGCAACTTCATAACAGGGCTTATGAACTTAGGACAAGATCAGTTTAACGTTTCAGTTAATGAACTTCAATTCATTTTGTAATGACACGAAAAACTTTTTTGAGTAGACATTTTCTTTCGATTGTTATTTACGATTCTAAAATTAGTTTCAAGATGTAGTATGAAGAAATACGAGGCCAAATGTGGTGATAATATAATACATGGCACAGATTATCTCTCACATAATAATGTGAGGAAATCCGTTTAGTTTTGTAGAAGAAAGGTTTGTGTTTTCAATTAAATTGTGACGGGCCAGGGCCTACCAGCAGCGTCCCGACCTCGCGGCCGTGGGTTAAGGGGTACGTGTTGTTTTTGCAGATCGACACCCCTATGCCGAATTCTGGTCTTTCCAACTTGGGAAGTGAGCTTTCTCATCGTCACACAGCAGCATATATAGGAGCATTGCAAGGAAAACGCACACTATTATCTTGCTCGAGCGGGAATCGAACCTGGAGTCGCATCATGGAAAGCAGGGGCGTAGCGTCCATGGATGTGGGTGATGTGTTACATAACCTGACAATATCAGCTATTTTATTTTAAAATGATTGTAAATTGTCAACTTGTTATTTTCTTTTTCTACTACAAAATATTTCATTATATTTCAAACATTGCGCCATTGAGAACTCGATTCTTCACTAGGGTGAACGAATCATTTTGAAATGGCGCCTAGCCTGCGCTGTGAATCAGATGCACCGTGACCCGTTACATCCAGGGTGCCTATCGTGGTGCCTACGAAAAAGCGAGACTTTATGAAACTTCGATGTTTGTAAGAGAACAAGGTTAATTAATGGACATTGTCCCTTTACTTAAGTTTTATTACCTTATTTTAATGCATTTAGCAACTATATATTTGTAGCCAATTTAGGTTAGGGATTATGCTGGTTGAATGCACAAGAGTATGTGACTGTGCAATACACATCTGTGCCCTGGAATGGCGAGCACCACGCGATCCAAAGTGCCTACATAATTATGGAGTCGTATTTTTGTGTACAAATTATAGCACGTGAGAAACAGTTGAAAATACAGTAAAAAATATGAGAGGATAGAATTTTATTTAAACAGCCAATACAGGCTATGTTGAGCAATACAACGATGGTATGGGGGAAAATAGGGAAATTCTGTCACACTTCATTCGAGTTGTTTGCTTTTTTGGAAGACAAGGGCTTGTATTTTCTAGCCATAATGAAAATAGGGGATGATTAAATACAGAAAATTTCATGTAACATATAAGTGAAATAATGAAATATGATAAAACTGACAAGGATAAAATGAAAATCCCAGTGTTTCGTGCAATTTCACCAAAAATTCAGATTCATTGGATTTCAAATGTAAGCACGGTAATGTCCCATGAAATTAAAAGTAAAATTTCTAAAGCCTCGTTTGTCTCCGCCGTACTGGATGAAACTCTTGATGTAAGCAGCAAATAGGACAACTGTCAACTGCTTTTCATTACATGCCTGTAAATTGATTGATTTTCTCTTTCCTATTATATTTTTATTATAGATAATTTTTTTCCATTTTATAAATTATGCCAATTCTATTGGGTTCGAAATGATATGAATTGGACAATTTTGAAAATCATTGGGTTTGATAGTACTCTTTTTATTATAGTATATGGACACACATTTATATTTTGCTAGGTCGTGAACATAAGCCAACTTTTTCTAACTTTCTACCAGTAAACTACATGAAGTACGTGAGCCATTATTACTTTTACTGGATCAGTTTTTATTTTAAATATAAAAAAATTGTGTGCTCTAATTGATCAAAGTGACAAATGGTACTGGTGAATGAGAAATATTTAAATTTTAATTAGTTTTAAATTATTTTCTCATTTCTCTAGTTACATACCCTAAGCCAAATCTCAGGCTACGCCACTGATGGAAAGCGAGCCCGCTCTGACCAATGAGCTACCCATGAGGGCAAATTGTGAATGTAGTATTAATGGGGTGTACTTCCCTTTAAATCTTCATTTTTTTGTCCCATATGTAACATTTAGTTGTTCTCAGCTCTCGTGATGGAATCATATTTACTGAAACTACAATGAACTAGTATATTCTTAATTACCTGGCTAACATTCAATCAACAACATTCTAGTAATTCCTACTTACTGTAATACGTGTTTAACTTCATACATATTGAGCTTCATTAAATATATATTGAAGACTTCTCATTCATTGCAGTTGAAAACAACCGAAAATGTACTAGATATTCGCTAAATAAACGTTACGACGCATCTACAAAATTAAGTTTCCCCAACTGTACGCTTCTGGGACTGAATATTCCCAAGTACTTCATCATGCCAAAGAAAACACGATTCTGTAATTTGGTAATATTTTTTCTTAAAAATAATTTAATTGACCTTGTCAAGGGGGGTGAAAATGGAAGTGAGAATTCGAAGAATTTTCGGTAGACACGAAATACGTTTGATCCATGGTTATTGAGGTCAGATGCATCTATACCTTTAGGTAACATATTGGTCACATCGAAGAAATAAAATTCTTCCAGCAATGATGTTCTTTGTATTTCCACAAAACATTACATATACCATCGACTCCAGAGCTTTCCAGTTGCTGGTTCTCTTTATAAATATTTCCTCATTTTCAGTAGATATTAAGACTTCTTGCACGTCCTGGATATTGCGACAAGCGTATTTCTTCTGTCGTATATAGTATGATCTCGCAGAATGTCGCTTTGGTTTGAGCCAAATCTGAGACCAAAAGACCGCAATGTCTGAAGCACTGGGAGGGTTTATACCGTATTATCTCTTCCTCAGTCTTAAAGCGTCTTTCTTTCAAATCTTGCGTTTTATCTTCAACCTTCTCAGTATTTAACTAATAGTTGTGCGGACCTCTGAAACTCCCTTAATGACTGAATTATTCAGCCATATGCCAGATGTCTCGTCTTGCTTGTTCAATCTAATTGTCGATTTACTTCAACCGTGGAGGAGACGTTGGTTTTTCATAAGGATTCGTGTTAAGAAAGTTTTTCTCCCACCCTTTCTATCCTAGGTATTGAGAAGTAACAGTTACTAGGAAGTGAAGCAGACCTGCTTTCTCTTCTAAAAGATGATATTCCTTTGATATTTGAAGCAAGAAATTCGTTGATTTTGCTAAAAACATAATAGACTTTGAAGCTGCATTTCAGTTTTGGTTTTTTGACCTTAATATAACGGTATTTCTTTGGTAGCACAGCTTTGTTAACTCAATATTCTTCAGAGAATTACCTACATTACATTACTGACATGCCGGAAGGGGACCACAATTACTTGTTTGTTCGCGTGTTATTTTGTGGCAATATAATTATTTATATTATTATTATAAATATTATTAAGTGGAAATTAATGCAACATTCTGGAATGTGTTAAAACTTTCTAAATAAGCAGTAATTATATATATATATATTATATATATATATATATATATATATATTTCTCTTTCTACTTCACCCCTTGAACCCTTGTTCCATCTGGACAGTCGAGCCAGAGCCCAGAATTGCAATCATCCTTTGTTAGAGTTTATCATGTCTGCAATAGTTTAAGGCACAAGAGAGAGACTTCTTCATGTCCTAGAGCAAAGCTTATATTCGTGTACTTTTCCATTTTGTTTCTCATGAAACCTCGTCAAACAATCCAAGGTTGTTTATTACATTCTACTTTCTTTCTTCATTTCTTCCTTCCTTCTTTTATTTATTTACTTGTTTATCTCCAATAGATCTCCATTTCTTCTTTTTTGTACCCCTATGCTGCTTTTAATATATTTTCTTTTCCTTGAAAACATTTAAGTTTTTGATCAGGTATCTTCTGTCCGTTTTCTCCATCTTTCCCGTGCCTTCCTCATTTTCTGTAACACACTATTTTCCATTATTATTTTTTGCTCTTGAATGAAAATTTGTTTTGTGAATCTCATTTCAGTCCTCAAAGCGAGTCTAAAGATCTGAGTGCTAGTTGTACTCTGATAGTACCAGTACCTTACTTTGAGTTGTTCATGGTATATTTAAAAAAATCTCTAATTTTTTCTCAAATCCTTTCCCACGTTCCGTTTTATTTAACCACACATTGATGGTATTGACAAAGAATCCAGTGAGGAATGGAAGGAAGGAGGCAATGAGACAGAAGATTCAAAATGTGACCCGAAGAATACAAGCGTGTCCGTGATGGGAAAGGTGCCTCGGCACAGGCAAGGTGCTTTCAGCCATTGATTTTGGCACTGACCTATAGAAATGACAGAAGAAACTTGTAAAGCGGATCACTGTAAAAAAAGTATGCATTCAGATTGTCATCCATATTTAAATGATGCCAAAACTTGCCATCAGATGATTTCCGATCAAGAAATTTCAGATCAAGAGAGTTTCCCGATAAAAAAATATCCCACCATTTGTATAATAGATCAGAAAACACGTTTTTTCAAAGCACGAAAATATATTAAAAAAAGTCTCATTCATCAAGTGAGCCATATAGGGTGCATGTACATTGCGTTCATGTGTAGGGGTGTGGCCTTCGTGCGCGCACAGTAGTCACAGAGTGAGCACGGGACGGGGGAACCGCCAGGCGGGCGGGCTGATAGGCGTGCGAACTTGCGGGCGAGCCGGACTGGTGGGCGGGTGGACTGGCGGGCGGGCAGATTGGCGGGCAGACGGACTGACCGGTGGTCTGGCGGGCGAGCCGAACTGACGGTCAGGCGGACTAGTGGGCGAGCGGATTGGCGGGCAGGCGCACTGGCGGACTTGCGGACTGACAGACTGGCGGGCGGACTGGCGGACTGGCAGACTGGCGGGCGGGCGAGCGGAGGTGCAGATGGGCGGGCAGGCGGGCGGACGCGTGGGTGGACGCGTGGGCGAAAGGGCGGGTGGCTGGGCGGGCGCGTTGGCGCTTGGGCGCGTGGGGAGGCAGGCGGGCGCCGCGAGTGGGCGGGCCGGCCGTGACTGACAGCGGGCGCCCGGCGCGGCTAATGCCGTAGTTTTTCCCCGGTAACGACCCCGCGGCGGCTACTTCATTAGCGCACTCGCCCGCCTTATGATGCCCATTTTTTTTCTCGTGATTTGCCGCGGCCCGTGCGCACAATTAGTTCGGTTTGTTGTGGTGGTCAACGTGGGCGGCGTCGTATCATTCGCCGATACATCAGGGCCGCCCTGGCTTTTTAGCCGTAATGTACACAAGGCGCGTTCTAAGCTTTTTCGTAGTAACTCCAGAAGATAGCATTTGTCACTTTCTGTGAGCACGAGTGCGTGCATTGATTGAGATTTGCTGCGTGAGTGTTGGACACATGCGCCAGTAGTCTAGCTCTACTCACGGACACTGTTTCGTTCTAATAAGATCGAACTTAATGGTTGAATCATATTCCCGATGTCCTCTAGTGACCTCTCCTTTAACCGAGGTCTGCCTAGGTTACAGAATAAAATGGGGTCGTGACGTCAGATGTCTTCTTTGAATTTTGATATAAAGCATCTTGGTTCGTCTTCAACCACAAAACGTGCGCGAACATAAAGAAAAAAAAAACTTGGAACCTATTTTAGAATGTTATGACATAGTTTTTCTGCTGTTTGCATAAGTATTAAAAGAGTATTCGGTAATTTTTGATTTATTAAACACATGAATGTGTCCAAAATTCTTCGGTCCTTCTGGAAATGATAATAAAGTATTCCATTCTCTGTGTACTGCGCTTCAAACACCACCGGAATAACCACTCTTTTTCAAAGAGCGTATCACTCACGAAGGAATAATAAACAGACACATTTGTCACTATTGACGTAAATGAGAGTTATTGAATGCAACAGTAATGCGTCGACGAAAGAAACTTCAGTTCGTCTCTTCTTGAGCCGTTATCCATTAGGAGTTATTTGACTGCGGCAATTTTTTTAGAGGCCATGAGAATCATGAAATATCATGAAATATTTACTTTTGAAACCTACCACTATTTGTAAAACAAAAATTACATCAATGAAATAACTAGTTATGGAGAACAAATTTCATCTGAATAAAAAATCTCAATATTGTAGCCGTAGGAAAACGCCCGCAAAAAATTAACCTTTCGCGATTTCCGTGCAGAGGGACGGACATTTGGAAAAACACGTTTCCGGTTTCAGGTAATCCCTAAACATGTATTTCCATTGAAGTTTCGAAATCGATTTTCCGCAGCATAAATAAATATAAATATAAATACATAAATTTCTCTATACTACGTATGTTTTCTACGTATGCTACATAATTCTAATAATTGTCCCAGTAATTTAGGTGCTTGAGATTAATGTTTAGTCAGATCGAATGATTGATTGATTGATTAGTGATTTTGGGTGTGTCAACTACTAAGATCTTTCTAAGTGTAGTGCATGATTTTTTCGCGGGAGATGGTAGTGATCTTCGCCCGCTGGATGGCGAGGTGTGTTCTTACTCAAATTTTGCGGAACAAATCCCAGAGCTCCGATGTCTATCGGGACGACCTATGCTTTTACGCCCCACATTCGGCTGATCTCGATTTCCAAACTCTTGTATTCAAGACGTTTCTCTGCCTCCTTGGTAACGACGTTTCGATCGCAAGGTACAGCAACATCGACAAATAAACACGATTTGTTCTCCAAATCCCGGATAACTATATCCGGTTTGTTTGCCGCTATCGTGCGATCAGTTTGGATTTGTTGGTCATACAATATCGTACACAATTCAACAGACGTCACCGGTTTAGGTGAGTGTTCATACCTTTTGGGGCAAGTGTTTGGAACTTCGAGGGCGGTACAGATCTGCCAGTGGAGGTAACTACAAACCCTGTCGTGTCTTTTCAAGTTTCGGTCTTTGCTAGGATTGGACAAGCTGAGACAATATGATCAATGGTTTCTACTTGCTCCTGGCAAACGCGGCATTTGTCATCTTGGGAAATTTTAAGAACCGCTTTATCGTAACATTGTGTTCTCAACGCCTGATCTTGAGCAGCTACTAGAACTGCTTCCGATTCTGGCTTCATTCTTCCCCTTTTAAGCCACATAACTGATCGATCTTTATTAATCTACACCTTGTTCATTCTTTTTAGATATTGTCCATGGAGAGGTTTGTCTCTCCACGTGTTCTTTAACATTTTTTGTGTCTCACATTTTATGTTTAATAGCATCAGAAGTTCAGTATCAGTGTTATTCGACGTCCCTTGCTTAGTGTTCTTCGCAATGCTTTTTGCTGCACTAACAATGCCTCTGTTTCTCATTCTTCGGTCACTATTATAATAACTTCGGTCATTATAATGATGATGATGATAATAATAATAATAATAATAATAATAATAATAATAATTATTATTATTATTATTATTATTAGACCGCGGAACTTCATGCAATTGCAAATTTACTGACTGTTAATATGGAAAGGAAATGTATCTAACTTTACCTATCACCAAAAATAAAACAAATCTACCCTATTTTTATTTTGCATGTGTGCAATTTTTTAGTTTAAATGCGTATTTTAATGTATGCGGTATATTTTAGTGCATATATTAATAAAAAACCCTAAATTAATAATTTGTGTATATTAGGGCTTATAATTTGAAATAAAATGCATTTTAAATCAGTAAAATGTAGAGTAAGTAAATATTGTGCATTTTAAATAAAGATTACTATGTGAACCCATTGCAGGCCCATTTCTAAGCTTGCACCAACTGTTTGGAAATATCCAAGGAGTATTTTAGATTTTTTTCATTTTTGTTGAAAATGAGCATTTTGAAAAAACTCAAAATCAAAATTTTAAATTCAAATTTGAAAAACGTTTTCAACGCAACCCCTATTGAGTTGTATATCATATAAAAGGCCATAAAGAAAGCTGACAAATGACACCTTTTCCAGCTCTCTATCTTAATTTGGTGAGGTTCTACATCAATTTAAAAATTTTCGGGAACCCAATTTCGCAAAAGTTTACATGGCAGTTTTTCAGAAACGGGTGGAAATATTTTACTCAAAATTTGTAGTTTTCTTTTTCTTCATTTATACTACATATACGTCAAATTTCATCTGAATCTGAGATGGTGATGTAAAATAACTGTGTTGTTTTAATATGGAATGACCGGGATTTAATATTATAATATTTATAAAATGGTTTAGAAAATTATTAAAAAGGGCATTTTCTCACTCAGAAAATAATTTTAATAACTTTCAAGGCCATTTTTACTTTTTTAAAAGGGTTTTCAAATACATCCGTTTCCGATGATCTCTTGGAGATAAATTTACAATCTGAAAATGATAAAAAAAAATTGAATTCTGTCTATTTTATTTATTGTTTAGTTAATAATAATAATAATAATAATAATAATAATAATAATAATAATAATAATAATAATAATAATAAAATCGCCGATCCGATTGCCGAGATCGCTAAAGCAGTAGTGCAGTAGCGGTCTCGGACCAAATGATCGAAGGTTTAAGGGGATGTGTAGGCAAAAATGCATACTTCTGAAAAATATTTTTTTCCTCCTTAACTATTCATTTAATGCTAACGAAATTTAGTATGCGTTTTTGCAGGAATAAAGTGGTATATTCCGTCATTTTTTAAAAAGAAAATTTGAAAAAGGGTGAAAACTGTAGAGTAATAATTTTTTAAAGAAATTAAAATTTTGAATGTACTTTTTCTCAAAAACTACCTGTGTGATCAACTTGAAATTTTTAGTGAGTAGTTACCAATACTGTTTAAGTAAATGCTTGGAGCCATTTTGTGTTAGGGTGAACGGTTTTGATGAAAAAAATATATGTTTTAATTAAGTGAAAAAATTCATTTAAATTTTGTTAAACATTTTATAACTTAGCAATTATTTCATAAAAATAAATATCCTTCCATTAAAGTTAATCTCATTGATTGATTTCAAAGCACAAAAAAATACAATGTTCCATCATTAATAGTTTCTGAGAAAAGTGCACCTTTGTTAAGAAAAATGCTATTTTCAGAAAATGAATTTTAAGAGTTATTCAGAAATTTCTCCACCGAGAAACCTCGATATTCAAATTCTTAAGTCTCAAACTGCTCGTCTGGTCTTCTTTTGGATTTTTCTTCATTTTCAATGCAAACTGGGACGTTGTTTACAGTACTATCAGGGATAACTATTCGATGGTCATCGATAGTTTTAAAATGTTGAACAGGAAGATGCCAGGAGCAGGGCCTAGCTTTTTTTTATCACATTAATCCTCCCTGAATTTCTATCATTAAATGTCAGAGCGGCATCAGAAGCAGCTACTCTTACTATTTTAAATGATGCAAATTTGATTTTAGATATCTTATCAATATTAGTTTATTGAAGCTTTCATTGTTGTTTTGAGTCTTACCATGGCAACACTTTTTGAGAAGTATCTTATCAGTAAGTGCCCTGAAGACTGGCTTGAAAACATTCATATAGCTAGTGGAATATTGTATTAATGATCGTAATTCTTACGTAAAACCTTCAGTTTATTTTTATTTTTACGCCAACTCTAGCAATACAACCAGTGCACTGGTTTCTCATTGATGGATATGGTATGAAAATATGATGCTGCTCACTTCATTTCTTCAACATCTGATAAATTATTTCTTCTGTTGCAAAATTAAAAGCTCTATTCTTCACTTCCGTGAAAACACGCGGTGTTAGTCACGCGCTTATTGGTCACCAGCGAAAGAAATTAAGCGACAGGAAATATCGACAAGAAAATCACATATCGTACTCCAGAAAAGCCAAAATTACGTAAAAATCATTCAAATCCCGCCACAACTATACACAGAAGCCTGCTAAAACTATCCATTTGCAATTGCCTGATGGAAAAAAGCCATATCAGCGTCCTCTGAAGAAAACGCCTGCAAGAAGCCGAGAGAAAATGTTGGGACCCAAAAAGGGGGCGTGGCAACTCCGCACGGTGGCGCGGTCTTTTAAATTTTAAAGGTACTTCCTGGTGTCAGAAAAAGGTGAAAATTTGGGAAAATACTCCCAAGATTCCAGACTAATTTATTATAATAAAAACAGAAAATCGAGTTTTTTGGTCGATTTCCCCTACACATCCCCTTAAGTCCCGCCTTTGGCATGGTTGTGTTGTGTGTCTCTGTTTCTCTGTGTCTATTTCATCATTCATCATCACAATAATTTCGTTCCTTCCCTCAGGCCTAACAACCCTGGGGTATAAAAATGAAATCAGAATTAAAATGCTGATTCCCCCTACAGAAAAAGTAACGTGCACCTACACCGATAATCAAGTCTGAGCTCCGGTGGGATGTATGAATGACGTGGCTCCATGTTGGACGATTCGCGAAACAAAATAAATAAATGAATAAAATGAAACAGACAGGTTTCGGAAAGTGAAAAAATATTTATTTTGGATATTATTAGCATGTATTCAAATACAATTGAAAATAGACACCAACCAGAAAAAAACGAGTGGTGGGGAAAAGTTTGCCACTCAAGAAAATTGCGCACGGTGGAGCAATTGAGAAATATTATCCTTAGGTCTGCTTTTTCACACAGCCTGGACGTTAATAGGAAAACAACGTTTTCGTAGTAGCGTAGGCAGTATTTTAGCAAGGCTTAGGTCAACAAATGGTTAACAGTTTACAGATCCGATTTTCAATCTATAATTTTAAGAGTACTTTAACTAATCGGTAAACTTAACGTTCATGTAACGCTTTCTTCGGTTAATACAACACACAACCAATAAAGTTTAACGAATCTTTAAATAGGGTCATGCAACCCAGGTGAATAATGTAGAATAATGAGACAAAAGTAAAATAATTTGTGAAGAAAATGATTAACTTCAGCTTAAAATGAAAGCTTCTTCATTTATTGAGCTTGCTGCACTTTTCCGTTACTTCCTCATATTTTTTTGTCCAATATTTGTTAAAATTCTTAGAACCGATCCCAGTCTTTGAAGACCCCGACCGTCAGACATACCTTTTATCGCTCACCCTGAAACGAATTTACAAAAGTGCGCCAGGCATTTTGAGGTCATTTATATTTATTTTCTCGGCTCTAAGTCATTTATAACTGAAGAGAGAAGTTAAGAAATTTACGTAGCACTCTTGCCCTTGGCTAATGGTTTCGGCGACTTGAAATGCAATCTTGGGTGAGTGTTGTGTCAGAAAGTAAGGCGACTCCCTAGAATACCAACTCAAATCATCTCCACGACAAAGTCTGAACAACATCCGAGAACTCAGGGAGGCGGAGACAATCTCATTTTCAGATCGCTGCGCGTGTCAGACATTTGTGTTTTTGTTGCACGAGGTATTAAAAAGGGAAGGAACAATAGCGCGAATAGATTTCCGATTTCTCTTACCGCCCGGAGGGAGAGAGGTACAAGAAAAGGCGCTCCAGCAAGTTGGCAACAATGGCCAGTGTTGGTTCGCGTCTCCATCAGAGAGGTGCGAAATAAATGAAGATCGGCCCGCGCGGGCCCGGCGCGCGGCCTCCTGTAATTATGTTGTCGGGGCCGAGGCGGGCTGCTGCCGCCGGGCCTCCGCCGCCCTCGCCACCCCCGCCTCTGCGCCCGCCTTCGCCCCCGCCCCCGCCCTCGCCTCCACCTCCGCCCTCTGATAAATGGAGCGCGAGGGTCGCCTTGTCTCCGGCGGTTATGTTGAGCCTCTCGCCACTGGCCGCGCCCCGGGCGGCTGCAGCTGGTGAGCTTCTCGACTGTTCTACCGGCGTGCTTGAAGCAACCGTTTGTAGGAGTAAGCCTTGCTAGATAACAATGAGTCAAATAAGCCTTTGGTATTAGTTCATTAAGTTACCGCATTCTTAACTGCGCTTATTATTTTCTTGAATCCCAAACCCAGAAAATGTTTCTTCCGTAAGTACCTTTAGTTCTTATTTTCTTTTTATTTATTTATTTATTTATTTATTTATTTATTTATTTACTCTTGCTTGGCCTGAGGCCCTCAGCAGCCATGAACGACTGGTCAGTAGTTGATTTTATTTCATACAAGTTTACAAGATTTTTCTTTTATCGTGATTATTATATTTTCAGAAGCACTTTAATCAGAAGCACTTTAATTTTCAGAAGCACTTATATTTTCAGAAGCACCTTAACACAGAAACACTAATCGCTTCCAGTCTGCTTAAGGAAGGTCAAAAAATTCTCTGGGTAATTTCCTTTTCAATTGTTTACGATGAGGGTTTTGTTTGCCAAGTTTGAAATGGGTAGCTGAAGGTATTCGAGAAATTTTGTTATAGAATTTTGCGGATAGAAGGGAAAAATGTACAGAGATAGGTGTGATACCGAGTTCTTGATGAATTTGAGAGGTTTGGGATGAACCAGAGTGCTTTTGTGATTATTCTTAGGAATTTATTTTGGAATGTTTGGATTTTCTGAATATTTGTTTTGGATGCTGCGACCCAGACAGGAGATGCATAACTTAATATAGGTCGTATCATTGTTTGGTAGAGATCAATGGATGTCTGTAATTGGAGTGGGGATGATTTTTTAAGTAAGGGATATAACTGATGTGGTCTTCTAGTGGCTATTCGATGCATGATATTGGGTCTCCATGTGAGTCGTCTGTCGAGTAATACTCCAAGGTATTTTGCCGTGGCGTTCGCGGGAATTCATGTTATGTTATGGTTTTGATAGGTGAGTGTGGGTGGGTCAAGTGGTCTTCGAAGAGTGAATATTTTTCCTTGGCTCTTCCGTTTATCTGAATGTGCCATTTCTGTGCCCAATCGGAAAATACAGTGAGATGGTTTTGCAGATTCTCTATTGCTGTTTCTATGTCTCGGTTTATGGAGTAGATTGCTGTGTCATCTGCAAAAGTGGCAACGGTTGTTAATGATATTGTGGGTACGTTAGCTATGTAGATATTGAATAAGGTTGGAGAGAGGCTCGAACCCTGCAGAACTCCTGCTTTGATGGGGTATGGTGTTGAGAGTGCACCGGGAAATCGCACTGAAAAATTCTTATTTTTTCTCAGATAGTTTCGTTAAAATGTTGGTAATCAGTAGAGACCGGATTTTTATGTAATTACATATTTTTTGTCTTTCTATTTACATTTCTCAAAATTCTAATCTTGGCAAATCGTCTCTCTCCTAATACAATATCCAATTTTTTGGTTACATATTTAGTACTAAATTACATATTTTACGTATTTTGGTATTTTCCCAAAATATTTTTTATTCTATCGATTTTTTCAATTTTCTTACACGTTGTTTATAAATCAGTATTTTAAAAAAAACAAAATGTTTTTTCTACATTATTGATGAAATCTAAGTGAGAAAAGTATCACTGACGCCGTTTCGTGATCTTTAACCTTAATTTCCGAGACATTTTGGCTATCGCCGACGAGGAACTCTTGTGCATATAAACTTGCTTTTATGAACTTCGGTTTGGCTGCTAAACTACGGTCCTGGATAACAATGGATCAAGTTTTTACTAATGACGGGAAAGCTGTATGGTGTAAAGTGTGCTTCAACTTGTGCTCTCTAAATAATTTTTAAAACGTTTGTATTTTTAAAATTTGTTTAGGAATATTTTTATAAATGTAATTTCGTATTATGTAAAGGTGTTTTATAATTAGAATATTTTTATATTACATATTACATCAGTTTTTACATATTTTATACATATTCTGTTTTCATTACATATTTATGTACATATTTTGATGTTTCATACTACATATTTTTCCGGTCTCTAGTAATCAGACTCATTAAAATTTCATTTGTGTAATTAAATCTTAGTTAATAAGAGGGCAGAGTTGTACAAACACTCTGATTTAGAGAGGTAGAGAAACAAACTTATTCATCAGAAAATCAAAATACCTTTTTCAAACACAAAGATATCCACGAATACAATTGGCCAACTAGAAGCAGTAGATCTATTAGTGACTACTATATTGCCAAAAAAACGTTGGGAAAGTTGTTCCATGATGTCAAAGTAATGCGCAAAAAATACTAAAGTTTCAAAAAAATGTATGTAACCTTAATAAAAGAACTCACATTGGACAACAAATTTTATTTGAAGGAAAAATCTCTATCTTCAATTTCGTAGCACAAGGAAGACGCCGAAAAATATTCAAACTTCCACAATTTTCAAAAGTTCGGAGTTAACCGTGAAAATGGAACCTGCACCACCTTTATGAGTGTATTTTACTTTATTCTTAGAAGAAATTTAAAGAAAAAATTCAGAGTCGTTTTTGAGAAAATTTTGAAAATGTCGGGGCGGGGCTTAATGTAAAGTACACCCAAATTTTGAAGAAAGGTTTTTAAAATTGCGGCGCATCGAATGGACGCAGATTGACCGTGGAATATCCATATTTGAAGAAATGGCACGAATGGTTTAGGCAGTGTTGTTCACAGACTCACTGACCGACGGACGGACTGACAGACAGACGGAGGGACAAAAGGAGGGACACACGGACGGACGGACCGACGGACGTTTTGAAAAACGTTTTTTTGAAAATGTCCGGGGGGTCTTAATGTAAAATACCCACAAATTTTAAACAAAGATTTTCAAAAGTGGAGCAGATCGACTAGGGAATATCCATTTTGGAAGAAATCGCACGTATCGATTACGCGTTAGTGTTTTTCACAGATGACAGACGGACAAATGGACAGACAGACAGACGGAA
The DNA here is from genome assembly GCA_031308135.1 of Acheta domesticus. NCBI lineage: Eukaryota > Metazoa > Arthropoda > Insecta > Orthoptera > Gryllidae > Acheta > Acheta domesticus. The sequence goes on from JAHLJT010000259.1 coordinate 23,114, forward strand.
AGACGGACAGACGGACGGACGTTTGAAAAGACCCAATTTTTCGATATCAGGTAACCCCAAAACGCTCCTTTCCGTTGAAATCTCGAAATCGATTTTCCGCAGAATTACATAACTTTCCCTACTTAGGTATATTACGCCGTATATACGTACGTACACGGAAAATAAAAAGTAGATATTGGCAATGGGAGGTGGCATGACGTGCATAAACATCCCATCTCCTTCCGATTCGTGAATAGTAAACTTCCACATCTTGACAATACACGCCCTCACAATATAGCACAAATTATGAGACCTGAGGCTGTGTTCCATAATAATTCGTTTTTAGCAATCTCAAAAGATTTTATGTAATATAGTGGTGAATAAAGAAAATAAACTTTATAAAAAATATATTTATTAAAGAGACTTTTTATTACAGTTGTAGTTTGTTGTGTGTGTGTGTATGTGTGTTTGTGTGTGTAAATGTGTGCGTGAACGTGTGTCGTGTGTGAATGAGTGAGAGAGCTGGCCGTTAGTCGTCGCCGCTGCCGCCGTGGAAGCAGCAAATCAGTCTGCGCCACGAAGGGCGCCGGGCGCTGGCGTCGGCCGGAGCGTCGCGACGCCTGGAGAAGCCGAAGCGTCGGCGGAGGAGACGCGCGGCGCGCGGCCACCAGCGGCCTCCGGCGTCGTCTCCTTCCTTCTGCGAATCTCCACGCTCGAAATTCGAATGACCTTCTTCACTCGGATAATTGAGTCCATGCGACTCATCGTGCTTCATACTAATTATACCAGCATTGGATTCCTTCGTTTGGTTTACATTTTCTTCAGGGATGATTCCTGCTTTATGTTCAGGGTTTCGGATCCATTAATTTGTCCGTAGTCTCGTTCTGTAGGACTCTGTAACTTGTTTTCTCCATTGGAACCAATAAAAGCTACATTGATGTTATTAGCGTGTTCATTTTCTTGCATTCTTTCATGTTTTTCAACGTGGGCACTTGCCTTGTCAGTAATAGTAGAGTTAGCATCTTTGTTTAGTTTATTGTGATTCTGAGAAAATTCAGTATTAGTAGTGTCATAAGTTTTGTATTTTTCATCGCATCGATCATATTCAAAATTCTTATCATTGCTCTGCGGTGAATTCCCACCATCTTCAGGGAAGTGCTGAATTAAGTGTTCGTGATTACCGTACTCTTTGTCGTCGAATTGTGAATCTTGGCGCGAGTCTGTAAGCTCGCAATGATGATGCACTTGATGACAATCTTCTTCGACTATGTTGAGTAAACAATTGTCTATGTCATTCATACCCGGTATGCAGTCCTCCATGTGAACATCCATTGAGTTGCGCATTAAGCCAAAGATTTCGTTTTCACGGTCACCCGTACACTGGATGGTCGCGGGTAGGTGCGTGACGTCGCGCCCATCTGTCTAGATAAGAGGGCTTCAAACGGCCGCGACGGTCACTGGGCATCGGGTAACGTCGCAGTGTCACCTGCACGTACACTATAACTAGGCGACGCGTTCGCCAGCCGGTTGTCTAGATAGAAGCTTTCGAGAGAGACAACATCGTGGGTCTAAGGGAGGCTGGTTGGTCCTGTCGCCGTAATGCGCGCCACACCGGTCGTACGGACACCACCATTGCCCGCTGTTGGCGGCATTGGATTATGGAAGGCACGCACGCACGATATGCAGGATCTAGACGTCCGTCACGCGCCACGAGGAGGGAGGACCGACGGATTGTCCGCCACGGGCGACCAGATCCAATGGCAAGAACTGATGCTTCAGCGGTGATTCAGCGGACTGTGCAACGTGCACTACCACATCATGTAAGTGCCAGTATCATTGGCAGGTGGTTGCACAACGCAGGGCTCGCCGTACGCCGACCGTTACAACGTATGCTCCTCACACCCCAGCAACGTCGCTACAGACTCGCCTGGTGTCAGGAACGACGGACCTTGGGCCATTGAAACTTGCAGTCGGCATCATCAGCGTCGAGTCCCGCTTCTGCCTTAATGGCGTCGACCACTGAGTCCGAGTCTAGAGGCGGAGCGGGGAGCGCTACGACGAGCGGTTTGTTGTATTCCATCACACGTGCCGCCAGCCTGGTGTGATGGTATGGGGCGCGATATCGTATGGTGCCCGTTCACCGTTAATGTTTCTCAGAGGAACCGTGACATCCGAACGGTATTTTCATAAGATCCTTCAACCGGTGGCTCTGCCGTTCTTGAACGCCCACGCACATGCTCTATTTCAACAGGAAAACGGGCGTCCACATACCGCAGCCATCCTCCGAGCATGCGATGCTGTCGTGGATACTCTGCCATGGCTAGCCGCATTGCCAGGTCTTTCCCCAATCGAAAATGTTGGAGTTGCTACGGAGCTTGCCGACGGTAGCCCTCCAAGCTTCAAGAACTGATGTTGCAAAGTTAGAGCCTTCCCTCTAATCAGTGGCCTGGTGTGCCAACACAGTTTCTCGCCTGCACTCTCCTTGGGCCGATCGTAGGAATTTCAAAGTTTCATGCCCCTTCCTTCACTACTTTCTTCGCACTCTCCTCTGGAGTACGCCTTATGCTACCCCCTAACCTTCAACGAAGCTCCGCCCCAGCCGGGACAATCTTTAAATCTTTGACCGGTCTCTCGACAAATGTTTCGGTGTAGTGCATGTTAGTGAAAGTGTGTGTAAGGGTGAGGATAAGACAAGGATGAGGAAGGAAAGATCGCAAGCGGCCTGTGGTCTGTTGGGAATTTTATTGTTCACGTATTCGCCTGGTGATGATCGGAAAAACAACGGAAAACTACGGAATGTAGACGGTTGCTATAGTTCTCGTCCACATAGCGACTGAACTCTACCTAGCTGACAAGCTAGTGTCGAAAATCCTGCCACCGTGGATACTCAAACCTAGGACCTCCTGGTCAGAGGCACTGCAGTGACATCGGTTGATGTAGTGAGCTACCTCTATATGTCCTTACCTTTCAGGTCCAATAGTTCCAGATACCTTCGGAGTACCTTCTAGGTCCAGTGGTTCTCTAGACTGTCTACGGAGTCTACAGAGACACCGCTTTGTGGGACTGCACGATGATCGTCTTGCCTCGCGCCATCTCCGAAACCGCCTCCACCTCATGGCAACTCCTCCCCGCCACCCTCAGTCGCCGGCTCGGAGACGCCCGCCCGCCCGGTCGCCTCGTCGCTGGGGGCGGCGGCACCGCTTGGCAACGCGCGCGTCAGCTGTTGGCAGCTCATTAATATCGCGGCTTCCCGCCAGATAGCAGAGCCATCGACACGTGTCCTTGCCACATAAATTACTCCGAGGCAGTGCCGTGGCGGCCTCTACGCCCCGTCCCCACCCCTGCCCCCGCCTCCGCGCCCTGTCAATCGGTGCTCTCTCTTTTTATTACAGCTCCCCGATATTTTCAATTTGAGGCCATCTTTTTGCCTGGTCTGTGTTCTTATCGGAATCGTTTTGTACCTCGAACATCGCGGAGAAAAGTCTTTGTTAATTTCTTTTATTTATTTTTTCATTCTCTCTAAGAACGTGTCGGATAAGAATCAGACGAGAACAGGAGAATATTTTGAAGGTTTTTGTAGCCAAATTTAGAAATCGATGCAATCATCTTTAAGTAAAAGTAATTTTCAAGTTTAAAATACTTTCTAATTCGTATTAGGGACTAATTATTTCGGAAAGCAACTATTATGAGCTAATTTTTGAAGTGAATATTGAACGATCCAGAGACTCAAGCTTGGAAGGAATTTATAGAAAACATGTGTAATTATACCAGAAAACTGACAAACTGTTACTTCAATAGTCTGATGCAGGTTATTGATGTTTAAGAGAAAATTAATTTGTTTCTATTTTACATATTGTTTGTAAAATGATTGACAATCGAAAAAAATAGATATATCTATGATATACCACACAATAACGACGTAATATTTGATTTAATAATTTTCATTAATTTCATTGAACTGTGAAAGTTCTCAAACACATTTTCTTATTACGTAAAGGAAAGTTTGCTTTAGATTCACTTTGAGTCATTAAATGATTACAAAGGAAATTTTATAACACTTAAAACTGTTATTCAAAAACTCGAAACGTAATTTAGATACGTTTTTACATTCTCGCCACCGCTTAGGCAGTAGAGACAGTTATGTAATGCTGCGCGAAAAAATGGCGAATTTTCGAGAGAAAAGCTCTTATTGCCGGGCCCTGGGAAGGAAAATGTGGATAAATCTAGTTCCAAAATTAAGAAAAAGAATCTTCTGGCACGTGGTGTGGTCAGAATCTATGTTTGGTAGACCCGTGATACAGAAAAGTCGATTGAAGGCAAAACGTCCATCTGTCCTGTGAAAAGCACTAGAGCCTAAGATGTTGCATAAGATGTTTTCCAAATTGAACGCACGTTGTTCACATACACCAGACGGGCGGACAGACGTTTTGCTCTAAATTGATTTTCGATATTAAGAACCCATAAAACAGGGATTCTGGCTACACCATGTGTTAGAGGATTTTTTTCTTAATTTAGAATTGGATTTATGGATTTTTTCATCAGGTCTCGGCAATGAATTTTTTTCTGACAAAATCCACCGTTTTTTTCACGCACGTACTCTGTATATACATGCGTATACGGATAGTAAAAAAAGTTTTTTCTCTTTTCCTTACACGTTAAGTGCTAATGCAGATTTTAGAGTTAGAATTCAAATGTGAATCATTTTAATCATTAATTTTTTACACCAATTCCTTTTAAACGTGGTTTGTTTTTTTGTTTACGTGTCTTTTCACCTTAATTTTAGCTAGAATAAATGCCTTTTTGCCTGCCTATTTTAGGTAAAAATGAACGCCTGAATTTCCGGACTCTAATAATGACTAATAAATCTGTTTCGAAACTTCACATCTCAGATACTTTTACTTCAGCTTTTATTCACTGCTGTGAATGTTGTTTTCTGCCATCTTTTATGTTCTCTGCCCATCGCTGTCTACCAAGTTGCACTTCGAGCTGATTTTGAGTATAGCATACTCGACCGAGTATCAGAATCTCGAATGAATTCAAGCAACGGACACTCGATTGAGTGATTGCTCGTCGCATCTCAGTGACTTCCGGCGGCCAAAAGTTGAACTCTTTGGTGTAGCAAGCTTACTCGAGTAAAATTCTCGAATGCAAAGGCACTACTTCAAATGAAGTTTTTTGAAAACTAGAAAAATTCCTCTGAAAAAGAGCTTCCAAGTTCGCATTTACAGTAACACTTAAATGCCATTTTCTTAAAAATGGCTTCAAATTTATAAGTGAACATTGCCATTTAGGAATATATTTTACTCTTCTTTGAATTCTAAAAAAGTAATATTTTAGGAAACCGGAAACTGAGAAACCTAAAAAAATATATTAAGGGTAGCGATAGATGTCAGCTGGCGAGAAGATGGGGCCACACGTAAAGATGAACCACACCTAGGAAATTATTATACTTTACTACGAGAATGTCTGCCATTCTGTTGCACCACTAAACTCAGGATTGTAATTTATTTCCCTGTTACAAGTACAAACCACGATTTTGTTGTTATTCTAAATGTTCTTAGAATTGCATCTGAAATATAGAAGAATGCGCTAAACATAAGTTAAGGAAATATATTTTATAAAAATCTATTGAATTTGGTAGAAAAATGTCCCACTTTATTGAATGATTGTCATCGAATAATATTAATGCTGAGAGCGACATTTTTGAGCTTCAACCATTCACTAATAAATTAAGTAACGAGGAAAGTCTCAGCTACTTTCCCTGATATTTGATTTGTACACTACGTGATCCAAGCTAATTGGCTTGTGGTTTTATATTTAATTCAACTTCCAGGACTAATTACTTTTTGTAAGAGCAAATGCTCATCCGCTCAAAGAAAAAAATGTAATTAATTTTAAGAAAAACAGAACATTCCACCTTGAATTCGAAGGAATTTACTCCAATACGGTAAATTCAGTTAGCTTATCCTGAATTAAATATAAAGAACATCAACGATGAATAGGTAATTCAATCAACTGTGTTTAGTCATTTGTTTTATCCCCTACTTCAACTCAAACGTACACATCATTTGAAACTTTGTCCCGAAATTTCAGCTCCCATAATAATTCAAAATAGTTTCTGAAAGAAAAGAGAAATTTCCTTTCGTAAGCTTTCCCCGGTTGGGGAAGAACCAGCGCGTCCAGCGGAAGTGGATTTCCCGCCCGCCTCTCGGCTGAGCAACGCGCGCAGGAGAAAAGCGGCGAACTGGGCAGGGGCGCACGGATGCTTCCCTGGGAGATTAATTCACCAACTGTTTAAACGGAGTTGTTGGGCGTAAGTAGGAAAGACCTTGCGCATGTGAATCGAGGATTTCTCACAATCTTCTATTCAACGCGAATCCTCGAATCCTGGAAATGAACAAATGCTTTAAACACTTTCCGTAGAAGGACATCACTTGACCTGAAACTGTATTAGCCCTCATTGAATCTTCAAAAAGTTTCTAAATTTATTGTACAATCAGAGTTATGCAAGGACAGAGGGTTTGCGCTTCAGCTGTAGGGACTCTACAGGATATAACTTCTTTTATTTGACCACACAGAGAGTTATTTACGACTTTCCGAAAGATAGAGTTGCTGGTACTATAAAAGCGTGTTCCTTGTACCGTTTAAATAACTCTTGTAGTGTGAAATGTGCAAATTTCAATTATTTCCTTTATGTGTGAACGTTAAGTTCAGGCACAGTTGGAGTTTTACAGATTTCCCACGGAATCATTGGCGAAATTCACTTTTCATTACTAAAACCTAAATAACAAAACACATGATAATGTAACTGCAGGAAAAGAATGTGCAAAGTTAGAATAGTAACACAAAATTGTAAAATCAGAATGAATGCGGATAGAAAAGTTGGTAACTCTGTAGAAGAACGAAGATAAATGCATCACTGAATATTTACATTTTATAAGGCGTACGCCATCAAACGCATTCCCTTTAGCATGGCCCCTTATAAACACTGAACAAAAGGAATCGTTATTTTTAAATCATGTAAATAAATTTCAATGGTGTATAATAACAGAGATATAGAGCGACTTTCGGCGATTTAAACGTCTTAATCACAACTATCCTAGAAATCAGACGTAATGGTAAGGCCAACTAGCCAACAGTGGTGATCAAAAATGAATTCAAGCGTGTCAGAGTTGGCTCCAGAAGTGATGAAGCAGAGCCCTTGGCACAGTACGGCTCAAACCTCCGTGGTGAAAGCATCGCTCTCGAAGCAGCTCTCATTTGTTCAGGCTTCAGCCGTCATCAGTCAAAGTTTAAGTGATAGTGAATCGTACATACCTTATTTATAGCGTAGAAGATAAGTATTAACAGTATAGACAATTCTTTCGCTGGCCTAGGCCAGTGCATCAACGATGTTTTTAATAGCCAACAACATTCCACAACCAACGGGAAGTGAAAAAATTAGGTAAGAATGGAACAATCAACAGACTTCATCCGACCTTATCACATAACACCACAAAACTATTTCTTCAACAAATGCACTGCGAACTGCAGCAACAACAACGTCGTCAACGGTCAACGTCACCAGCTTTTGAAGCTAGCACCACTCCAACTCGAAATGCCTCTAGCGGAGCCGCTCATCGTCAACCCAACACAACGGAACTACAGAGCTGCAACATGGGAGGTCAATTCCCAGCCACTAATCCACCGAACTCCAACCGCGCAGCTCTACAATACTTCAACATCAACAGTATAAAACACCACAACTCATCAAACTATAAGTACCAATCCAACCTAGAAATGAGTGGAACCAAGAGATGGCGTTCATCAACAGACTTAGACTATGCTTATAATATAGAAGTGTATCTTATCGCTTTCATCACACTTAAACAATGTCAAAAACTCAGATGAAGAAAATATATCATTAACTTCAACTATAAAATCTCCCTAATACATGAAACCGGTAAAGAATATCCGCGTATAATGAAAGAGATAAAAGATAACGAATAACTTTCAACAAAGTGTTAAAAATGAAACCAAAATATTATTCACTAATAAAGACTTCATAAATTATAAAAAGGTATGGGAGAGTGGAACTTGAGGGTGCTACAGAATGGCACAACCAGTGGCGCACGGTGGGTTCAAAACTTGGGAAGGCCCAGACAATTCAGCTGGAATCATCATGTGAAATTGAAAGTCGATGACCTTCGAATTACTTGTAAACTGTTATTATCGACATTCCAAATAAAAGAATAGATTTACTACTTCTCTTCTTTTGGATCACTTTTCCGAGAAAGTCACACTAAATATTGTATTGGGTCCACTGAAATACTGGGTCTGACATGCAATGGTTCCCATCGCATCTACAGGGCACCCACAGTCTATGACCGCAACATGCCTTCACAGGAGGCGGCCAGACGCGCGAGAGCCTCCGTACCAACCCAAGTCAAAGCTGGATAAAACGAAACTACTATTTTCTTATTGGTTGACGGACGTTTGCCATGGCAACAGGCAAGGAGGCGCGCGTCAGCTTTGGCCCGCCGGTATCCTGCAGGTACAAGCCGTTCTAGTACTTGGTGGTGCTACCTATATAGAGATGCAGAGTACTGCTTGATTCCATCGTTTATATATAGGTTCCGACACCGTAGGTCTCCATGATCATTTTTTCAACCCAGTAGGTTTTATGTGCTGTTTAATTCTGTTGCACTCCACTACATGGCGCTGTAGAACAAAACGCAATATTCACGTCAGATGCAACCCTCAACACACTCGGCAGCATTTTGAATCTCGTTAAATAACTTCTAAACGGTGCGTTCTAGGGTATTAAAAACCACAATCGTTACTCATACCATAATCTATAAGATAAGATTCATGGCATTCTATTACAGACACAGGGGCTTCTCGATATTACCCTCACCTGCTCACAAACGGTGCAGAATCTGCAACTAATGCGAATGTAGGGACAGAGAGAGACAGAGACACACAGAAACATTGTAAGAGGAGAGAGGAGAGAGAGAGAGGGGGGAGATAGAAAGGAGGAAGAAGGGGAAAGAGGGAGATAGAGGGCAGAACGTCTGCCGGGTTCCGCTAGTACAATCGTAAAATTAATAGAATGATAGTTAGCTGCCGTCATTTGTTTAGGTCGTTTGGTTCTGTCCAGACTTTTTCAAGAAGGCCTTGTTCTAACCACGAGCCCTGTAAGTATGAGATAGGAGTTAGCGAATCGAAGAATATATGTAAGTTCGAAGAATAACTATTTATAAATGATTAAAAAAATCGTGTGGAATGTCCAGCAATCTTAAACAGACTAAATACTGAACGATACGGAGGAATGTTTTTTGGACAGTTCTATTTTCCTATAGTGAATCTGTAGTACATTTCTGGAACGATATCCCACAACATACCAATTTTCGGTGTGCATCCTTGCTGATCGAAATTTTATAATACGTTCCAACTTTCTAAATCATTTTTCAACCATATTGATTCTCGTGGTGTGGATGTTTTCTGTTTAACTTCATTCAATTATTCAAGAATTTTTGTATGCTATGCATTCCCCCTTGTTTTTTTTCATCGTCTTCAAATAAAAAAAAATCCTGCAAAATTGTGTTAATCATAACGAAGATGTATTCAAAAATATTTTATTACAGGAATTTCCCCAAAACAAGAATATTGAAATAGTAAGTTGCTATAGAACAATATACATTCTGCAGCACTTTGGGGAATACGATACTGCCAATGGAACAAGTACAACTGCTTTAGGCTAAACAAATATATTAGTAGCATTCGCTTTTGGTAACAAATATTAAGAAAAGAAGAATCGCGTCATCTGATTGTGTGACAAGTTGGCCCCTGTCGTGCATCGTCTGGATCTTTGGAACTCTTTGGCTCGATTCCCGCTACATCGAGATGCACGACGGACTGCCCTTCGGCAGTCTTGTTTTCGACTGTCCGCAACTTGAATTTCATTTCGTTGAGAAGCTGCGGCGAAGGGTACGAGAAAATGCGGGGAGGAATATTATTCTGTAATCCATGTCAAGTATTTGTTTGGCACGCGTGTTGCAATTCGCACAAGCAGTGCCGGATCAGTACCCAAGAAAGTCCTAAGAATTGAACGTTGGTATCAGCATCCAAATACAGAAGAAAATGAAATTAGTGTAATCTGAAGTTACCAAACTCGTGCGAAAAAGCTTCTATATGGGAGATAATTCTGGCGGACGGCTGCTCTGATCGGTAGTTTCCGTGGTTTATCCGTTCTACACCAGCCAGCCGAATGCCGGAGAAGCACCCTAAGAAACGGGCCACGGCTCGCCCACGATCTTCCTTCCTCTCCTTCTCCTATGTGCTAACAATGCCTTCCACCAAAAGAAAGAACTACTAGTAAAATACCTCTTGCTCCCCATGCTTAATTACGGTGATATTGTGTGCTGATAAAATAAAGAAATTTACCGTTGATCCTTTTCAAGAGTCCAAAATGCATGTGTTAGGTTTTTAACACAATATCGGAAAGTATTTATCACATATCATGATATTACAAAGCAAATCACATATTAAATTGAAAGGTCGACTCATGTTTCATAGTTTTGTTATTTTCCTACAAAACATTAAACATGGGTGTACCTACTTACCTCTCTCACAATCACGTATCTCAAAACAAGATTCCAGAAATCCTTGTTATGCAATTTCCCTCCCTAAGAGCAACAAAAATTTTACTATAAATCTTACTTAGTAGCAACGACCAGAGAGTGGAATAGCCTTCCAGTAAATATTAGGAAATATAAGACATTGCGATCATTCAAAAAACATTTTAAAACTCTATTTCTGCTCTGATATTGTATGTTGTGAAAGTGTGTACTAAATTGTTCAAAATTGTTAGCTAAATGTAAAATTTTATATCTAACATTTTTTTTCTAATGAAAACTTTATATCATTTCTAACAGTTTTTCTCTTTTCTTGAATTTCTTAAGTTAGTTCTTAAGTTTGTCAAAATTTTAAGGTAAATGTAATATCTTATATTGCATTCTTTAACAGTGTTTTTTACTTCGATTTGTTTAATTTAGTTCTTAATTTATTAACAATAGTATAATTA
>JAHLJT010000262.1:0-22859 GCA_031308135.1 Acheta domesticus
TCACTACTTCTTCACCTGTTTTGGACGCGTTTACGCTCGGAATATGTTTCGTAGCCGTAAAGAGTACTAAATTCTAACATCGTTACAGTGACAATTCTGGTCATGTTACAGTGACATGGACAATGAATTTTGGTGTCAGGAATGTTTTTAAATGGATTTCACTACCAAAATATGCATCTTAAATTTGTGAACCGATTCTAATACTCCTATACTAAATACAGGCAAAGAGAATTAAAAATGAATCTTTAAAAATTGAAAAAAACTCATCCACTAACCACAATTCGAAAAACGAACAGCTTCACATCGACTATTCCTCTCGTCAAATTAAAACCAATAGTTTTTAACTATATGTACAAATGCCACAATCAGTGCGGTGTATCTCAAACAGTTTATTGATTTTACTATCTGATTTTTCTTACCGCTTCTCCCTACTGGTCAATCATAAACTGTCTCATCTATTTTAAGGAGGTGCTATACATCGATCGCTATGTCGATATCCAATAAACCGCGTATGTACTGTTTCTTTGGAAATTCTCAGATCAATCCCCTCCTCGCTTTGCGAGTCGGGGATTTTATCGACAATTTCCAAAGCACTCGTGGTATTGCCTATGACAATTACTTTGCCACAAACTGCGCAACACAAGTCACATGCTGGCCATCCGCCTAATTTGAGCCGACAGAGCGTAATCCGTAATGAGTCTATATGATCCGATTGAAATACGTTGGTGATTCACAGTTTTTACTTCTGAAGCTGTAGCTTCATACAATATGAGCATATGATTCGGTTACTTTTATAAGTATTTACTTCAAGTGTTAATTTTCGTGTCCCGGGAACACGTGGTCAGTGTTATGCAACCTGTCACGTCGCTCCTTTCCATTCGCAACCGTCAATCATCAACTTCTTTTAACCCGTTAACGTCCAGCGTCCTCATTTGAGGACGCTCATTTCTGGTCAACTCAAATTAGCTTCTTTTTGCAATACTTTGTTAAGTTTATTTCTTTAGTAGACGTAGACATCCTAAACGAAACATATAGGAAGTTGTTTTTTTTCATTCTTGAATGCGAGATGTTGATTTAGCCATGATCGCTAAAGCATTGCATGCTCCTGGCCATTGTGTACACATGACTTGGGTCGGTTTGAATCTTCATCTAAAACCGTGCTTAGCTGCTATAAGCCTGTGGTTAAATCGGAGGAGGGCCGTTGTAAAGCAAATTGTAGTTGTGGTTCGCATCGAAGTTGACGGGGCATAGAGCAGCTGCGCACAAATTTAATTTGGGGATAATCGCGCCATACCTTCGCGGCGGGCGGCGCATTGGCGTGGGCCTACCCTCTCAGGGCAGCGCAACAGAAGGGCTCTTATAGCCTCGCACTCGTCAGCGAGGCACTTCCGACGGCAATGCGGCACCCGCCCCGCGTCCGCGGAGCGATCAATTGATTGATTGTTCGTGATTCCAAGCGCGTCAACTACAGAGATCATTACTCCCCTAAATGCAGTGCGTGTTTCTTTCCTCGGGAGGTGGCGGTGATCTTTTTCCCCGCTGAATGGCCAGATCCGGCGCCGACCTACCGTCGACTAGCGGGGTTTCTCCAACCAGGTATCTCCCACAGCGGGGCGCCGCACCAGCCGGGACAAGCTCTCAGCTCCCGACCGTCTCCCGGCATGTGTGGTAGTGTAGTGCAAGTAGTGTGTGTGAAAGGGGTGAGGATAGGACAAGAAAGAGAAGGAAAAGATCGCGCGCGGTCCGTGGCTTGTTTCTTAGGGTACAGCTCCGGCATTCGCCTGGTGTTGATCGGAGAAACCACAGAGAAACTGCCGTCCGCTAGAATTCTCCTCCAGACAGCGATGAATTCGACCTAGCTGACAAGCTAGTGTAGAAATTCGTGCCGCCGTCGGGAGTGGAACCTAGGATCTCCCGGTGAGGGGACTGCAGCGACATCCGTTGATGCCTGAGCCCCCTCTCCCAGCGCTCCGCGGAGTGGGCGGGCAATGCCACTCAGCACTTTACAACAAACGCCCTGACAAAGTTCGCAGCGCACACGAGGAGGCGAAGGCGGCGCCGCGCGGTGTCGGCTTCGCGTCGCGAGTGGCTCTTCTCGGCACGCGGCCGCGCGAATTCGCCCGTAAGTGCTCGCCCACGGCTCATTCTTATTCACCCGCGTACACGCCCACCGGCCGCCCCCGCCCCCCCCCCCCGCGCACGCCCACGCGCGCAGTGGCCGAAGCGCCTTCTCAGCGGGCGACTGCTTCCGCTCTTTTCTTTTATTCATTCATTTATTCATTCGTTCATTAATTTATTCACCTTATTTATTCACTCATTATCTATTTATTCATTTATTTATTTAGTCATTTTTTCATTTATTGATTCATTTATTTATTCAATCATTTATTTATATATAAGCTTTGTCCTTTCGGTCATTGAGGCCCGTGGATGATGGAGCAATGGTGCACGTTGAGTTACAGTGGAAGCAGAAAATGCCGAGAAATTTGGTTCATCACAGAACCGACACTTCCACAACAAATTGCAGTTGCATAAGGTCTTCGTTCTTTTACAGTTTTTTTATCATTTACTTTTCCTCCAAAAATGTAAGCTCTAGGACCTCCGGTGGGCAACTGCGCAGTGGCACCAGTTGTCAATCTGAACTCGGTCACTCCGAGCACTAAACGACGCGTTTTCTAGAATTGCATTTCAGTTGCTCTCGGCTGTTCGTGTGTATGGGGCCACTGCGGGGCGGCGCGTCCCCGCGAGCGCTACGAGTTAATACTGCCATCTGCGCTCGTCTCGACGTCGCGGGCCGACGCCTCAACTCCCCCGGCCCCGCCCCCGGCGCTGGGCGTCGCCTCGCCACGTCGTCGCGGCCCCAGGCGCCCCCCGCCGCCGCCGGAGCAATCTGCCGCTGATGACCGCCGCGGCTGAAACTTTCGGCAATGACTCTCCGTTTCCATGGAAATGGCTGGGAGGCGGCCGAGGGAGCGGGGAGGATGAAGATGTCGACAGAGAGAGAGAGAGAGGGGGGGAGATCGGAAGCCGCGGCGGGTTCAGCGGCTCTGAGGAGACTGGAAAACCCCGAAAAGGTCCACATCGACGCGACAGACGACATTACGATACATACTCCGGATAAAACGGCAAACACCACGAAAACGTGGAAGGGGCAGACAATTCTCAAAAGAGGGCAGAGTAGTGACAAAGGACATGTAAACGTCAGAAAAAGCGAGGTAGAGAAGAAAATGTCATTTGAGGAAAGCTATTGAAAAAGCGAGGACATCATAACCCACGACTTAAGCTGGGGAAAGGGATAAAGATTTGAAATATAGCTAGAATTTCGGATATCGGAGATGATTGGAGAAGGTTTTACAGGAGATTGGTGATAGAGGAAGTGTTATGATGAGAAAAATAGCACGTGAAATGGACATGTTGAGAGAGGTTTGCAAAAACGGAACTCAGCTCCAGAAGAAGATAGGAGAAGCTAAATATTGCACTCTAACAAAAAACAAAGATGTGTTACGGAAAGAGCGAAAACGTAAGAAATAATCGTGGAGAAGGAAAATAAAGCTAAATAAAAAGGGAGAAGTAAGAGTACAGAAAGCTAAAGAACGAACTGTCTAAATCATATCAAAGGCTAACTATTGCACTCGAACAAAAATAGAAAAGTATTTGGAAAGAACGCCAATGTAAGAAATAATCGTGTAGAAGGAAAATATAGCAAAATAAAAGGAAAATATGAGCATAGAAAACCTAAAGCACGAACAACTGTCTAAATCATGCTAGAAACAGGTCAGGAGCACGACTTAGTTGTTCGTTGTTTAGCTTTCTGTGCCGATACTTTGGCTCCCTTTCTGTTATTCTGTCGCTGGAACAGTAGTGGGGCGGGGCGGGAGCGGGCGGGTGTGGGACGCGGGCGGGGCGCGGGCGAGGCGGGGTGGGGCGGGGGCAGGGCGCTGGTGAGTGTAAGTCGCACGGGGGGTAGGGCGCGGGCGGGGGTGGGACGTGGGCGGGGCAGGGCGGGGCGAGGGCGGGGAGGGGTGCGGTAGGGGCGGAGCGCGCAGGGGCTGCGCGAGGAGCGTCGCGAACGCAACGAGCGGCGTGCAATGGAGCGACGCGGCGCAGTGGCGCGGAAAGGCGGCGCGGGGCTGCGCTGGCGTTGCGCTGGCGCTGGGAGCGGGCGGCAGCCGGAGGCAGCCCAGAGGGCTAGAGTCAGAGCGAGAACCAGGGCGAGACGGTCAGGGAGAGCGGAGGGCGACGATCCGGACGAGGGTCGTGGCAAAGGACAGGGCGAGGATGAGGGGGAAGGGTCAGGGGCGAAAACGAGGCAAGCGTGTGGGTGAGAATCAGGGGGAGGGGGAGGGCAATGATGTGGGTGAGGTTGAAGGCGAGGATGAGGCAGAGGGTGAAGACGACGGTAAGGGAGAAAATCAGGGAATGTGAGGGCGAGAGTCAGGGTCAGGGCGGGGATTAGAGCGAGGGTCATGGCAAGGATCAAAGCCAGGGCAAGGGTAAGGGCGAGCGTCAGGGCGAAACGTCAGGGCGAGGGTCAGGGCGAGCTTTCAGGCGAACGTCAGGGCGAGGGTCAGGGCAAACGTCAGGGCGAGCGTCAGGGCAAGCGTCAGAGCGAACGTCAAGGCGAGCGTCAGGGCGAGCGTCAGGGCGAGCGTCAGGGCGAACGTCAGGGCGAGCGTGAGAGCGAGCGTCAGGGCGAGCGTCAGGGCGAGCGTCAGGGCGAGCGTCAGGGCGAGCGTCAGGGCGAGCGTCAGGGCGAGCGTCAGGGCGAGCGTCAGGGCGAGCGTCAGAGCGAGCGTCAGAGCGAGCGTCAGGGCTAAGGGTGAGTGGGATGGTCAGGGCGAGGGCGAGGACAAGAGTGAGAGCACGCGCGTGGACGCATCCAAGGGCGCGGGCGAAAGGGAACGCGCCGGCGAGGGCGGGGCGGCTGCATCCTCCGTGCGCGCCGCCGCCCCCCAATAGCCCCAAGATTGATAGGGCCGCCGAGGGAGCGGCTTTGCTCGAGATCTCCGCTAAGGACGGCATCGCCAATACGAGAACGAGCGAAATCAATCCATGGCTGGAGGGGCGCCGGCGGAAGCGGCAACGACGAGATGACAAAGAGGCCACGACGGCGCTCGCCTGCGGATGCAGAAAAGGAGGTGATGGCGGAGATAAGACGGGGAAGCGGGGGCGGGGCGGGGTTGGGCAGGGCCGGTGGCGGAGTGGGGGGTGTGAAGCGTGGCCGCGGCGCGGGGGGGCTGGGCGTGGAGGGGCGTGGCGGGTGCGGGACAGGGCGGGAGTGAGGCTTGGTGAGGGCGGGGCGGGGCCGAGGCTTGTAAGGGAGGAGTGGGGGCGGGGCGGGGGGGGCGAGGCGGAGGAGGGTGAGGGCGGGAGTGGAAGATGTGAAGACGGCACTCGCTTGCGGATGTAAAAAAAGGTGATGGCGTAGATAAGATGGAGGAATCAGCGTTGGTGGAGGAGAAGGTGGAGGTGGAAGAGGCGGCGAAGACAGCGAAAGCAAGCAACTCGAGGAGATGAGGTGATGCAGATAGCTCGAGCGGTAGAGGTAGTCTGAAGGACGCTGATAGGAGGTAGCTGAACTGATAGAGGTAACTCAAGTGATAGAAGTAACTGAAGCAATGGGTGAAACTAAAGTAATGGAGGTAACTAAAGCAATGAAGGTAACTGAAGTAATGGAGGTTACTGAAGTGATGGAGATAGGAGAAGGTCTGAAGGTAACTGAAGGTGAAGGAGATAGCTGAAGTACTGGAGGTAACTAAAGTGAGAGTGGTAGCTGAAATAATGCAGATAACTGAAGTGATGCAGGTAGCAGCTGTTGATGTGTGATAGCGGGAGTGGTTGAAGCCATGAGGGCAGCTGAGGCAGCGGATGTGGAGAGCAGGCGGAGGAAGGCAGCGACTTGGGCCGGCAATGTACACACCAGATTTTGCGTGGGCTCGTTTTTGCTGCTCCTTTTATCTCTCCCGACTACTTGCGCCGTCTCTTTTTGCGCGCGGCGCGGCCCCTCCGGGCGCGGAACGCACCGCTGAGAAAGGGGGAAATCCCTTTTTCTGATTCGCGCCGATATATCTTCGCGTTGCGCGGGCGGAGCGGGGAAGGGGCGGGGCGGAGCGGGGGAGGGCGGAGCGGGGTTGGGTGGTGGCGAGGCGGGATGGGAGCGGGATGGGGGTGGGACAGGGGGGGCGGGGGGGAGGGGGAGAGGCGGGGTCGGGCCGGAGCGGCCGGAGCAGGGCGGATCGGGGCAGAGCGGGGCAGAGCGGGGCGGAGCGGGGCGGGGCGGGTGGAGACCGCAGGAGCGAAGCCAAAGACAGTAAAGGGGGAAGCGAGAAGGCGAAAGAGCCAATGGTTAAGGGGAAGTGTGGTGGCTACGCGATAGGTTAACGGGATTTAGGTAACAGAAGTGTATTTGAATGTACACTACTGGTGAAGGCATTGGGAGGGTGGTTACTAAAGTGTGGTTCAAATTCTGAAATAGTTCAACGGAAAGAAGTTTAACAGAAAATTATGAAAACCCAACTAGCTATTACGGCATAAAACCAAGATGCTACTAAGACACAAGAGAATAAGCATATGTTGACGAGGATAATACGATGAAGGAGAATCAGGAAAATTCAGTCAGATTTTGAAACTGAATTCATCAAATTGAATAGCCCAAAGATATAATTGAAAAACAATTTGAGTTTGATAGTGTATGAAATTCTTCGCTTCGTGAAAGATATTGGAGGTAGAATTGGTGGAGAGCTTATCGTTAAAACAATTTTCAGCGTTTTAAAGTATTTATTAAACATATGAGTATAGACCTTCTAAAGAATAAACGTTTCGACTTAACTTCTTATTTCGTTAATCGTGTCTCCAAAAATTCGACACCAATACTTTGATAACTGCCCAAGTATAACATTGAGGTGCTTAATAAATACACACACGGCAATTTCTTACAAAAAATTTGAAATAGTTTTAAACAGCACTTTTCCTGAAATGACAATAAAAGCGTCTTGTCTGGTTTTTCAAACGAAATGCCTTGTTGTGGTCACGTGATTCCTGACGTAAACGGGTGCTGCACATTACGAGCGAAAATCGGAGCGCCGGAGTAATTCGCCTCTTTCCACCATGGGTCTGCGGCAAACTCGGCAGTACGGATCTTTCTCGCCTGTTCTCGTCAGTATCGGCAAGGGTGCTCTGTGGGCAGGTGGATGGTAGTTTTTTGCGAGTTTAGCTTGTGGAAAGTAAATTCTTCTGTGTAACAAAAGAAATATTATTTAATACAGAATAATAATTACTTTTAAAAATATAATTAAACACAAATTTTACCTCAAAGCACTCGTCGATTCAATTACCATGCTCGGTGAACGACCTGTGAGTGTGCGGATCAATGTGATGTGCGGTAATCGAGCCTCTACCTAATCAGGCCTTTAGCACGGGTATGAATTGCTTTTCGAATTTGTGAAGTCGTATTCTCTAAAATTCCTTAGAACATAAAACGAGTACGTTCATTTCAAATATCTTAATAAATATGATGAATTAAATTTTTGTGTATTGATAAATGTCCAAGCACTTAGTTTATACCTTGTCCTTTCATATGCATATTTGCAATGTTCCACCCCTATTCATATTGTTAAAAAAAATGTTGCCATGACTTCTGCCCCAACTCTCGTATAAGTATATATGTGCTATACCGGAATGGCCTCCCCGCCCTTGTACTTTATTACGGGACCGAAGCCCCAGAGTGAGTCCCTAGGCGTTGGCTATCACCTACACCCTCCTCAGGTGCACAAGTACGCCTTCGTAATAATATCTAGCGGAACGCAGTTTGCCCTAAATAAATAAATAATTGTCTTTATTTGTGGCGAGACTCAGGCCATTTAGCTTGCTCTTCCGCCTAACCACTTTCAAAATTCTATTACATTAGTACATAATAGAAGAGGTAATTCAATGAGAAATACGCACGCAATTTGGGTGAAAGTTTTCTCCCATAGAAGACAGGAATGAAAGCGAGGGAGGAAAGGGTTGGTGGGGGAGGAATGCTGTACAGCATTTGTATTGTGATATACCAGAATACGATGGATTTTATTTAATGATGTTAGTTAGACATGGGGTGGATAAATAGGCATCCAATATGGCGGTATGTGGCCTTAGCAACGATGGCGCGGAGGTTGGCAAGGTCAACAAACTATTCACGGGCCTTGATGACGTCAGGACGCCGGCTAGATGGCTGAAGAACCTAAGAGGGAATTGGTGCAAAAACGAATGACTGACGGAAGTCACGGCTACTCGGATGTGTAAGAGACGCACGGGTTGGCTATAAAAGATCAGATAGTCGAATGTTGCCGCCGTGTTTTGAAATAATAGAAGGATGGACGCCGACCGAGCCATGAAGGGTTTAAAAAATGCATTAAACAGAACATTCCGTCTCTGGGTGTCGTGGAGTGTAGATCGAACATTCTGACTTTGGGTGCCGTAGCGTAAAGATCGTCTGTAGACAATATAGTGGGAAAGTGAAACTTGTATTTTTCTTGTAAGAGAAGTGATAGCTTGTTTTCGGACTTTGTCTTGTGAGAGAAGTGATAGTTTGTTTTCGGACTTTGAAATAATTTACCAGAAGTGATTTTCGGAGGACTCGTTCAGATTTTCGGACATTGCGGTTGGACTTCAATAGTCTACATAACCGGTGGGAGAGATTAGGAACCGGGAGCGTCGGACAAGACTAACAGATAGTTTAGGCAGTGTGGACTGGACGCTGTCAGCGGCGGCGCAAGACCGGAAGAGAGAAGCGGAACTTGGAATTAACAACGGCCAAGTGAGAAGCGACTACGGAGCGTTGGCATGCAAAAACGGTAAAAAAAATACTGCAGTATAAAAGAGACAATTTATTCAAAAAGGTCATGACCATCAAATTTATTGTTTTTAATTTAAAGTTAAATAAATTGTTGAATTTTGTTTTCATTTGTCAATCATAATTTTCAATTAGTTGGTAGCATAATTATTACATTTCAGATTCCACGCCATACTGTATAGTTGGCAGATCAGGTAATCGGCTATCGAGGCGATAGCGAGTATTTGTATCCGGACCCATCGACCCAAGCTAGCTGGATGTTTAGATAATTTTGTTAAAATCAGATAGAAAAACTTGGATAGTAATTCATGTAACCTGTTTCTGGCGCCCAAACCTTAATAAATTTGGAACAGGACATAATTACAGCCACAATCTTGATGAGACGTGAGAATGGTATATTTCAAAATGGCGCGCCAACTGGGGCATATTTGTTATAATTTATAACAAAGTGAAGTACGTTAAAGGAATTATTATAAATTATAACAAATTGATCAAAAGGAATCTGAAATTTATTGATTGACATATGAAATTAACTGTAATTATAAAAAAAAAAAAAAAGCCAAAACCATTTCATTGAGGAGAATTTGATAGTGAGAATTTTAATTTGTATCATAATTTCAAGATGGAGACTAGAAGTAAGACAGCACGTTCCGAAAATGTCGAAATAGATAATGTGGCGGCTAACGGTATGAATCCCGAAGGAGACGTTTTGCGAGAATTAGTTGAGGTAGAACAGAAAGAAAAGGAAGTAGCGGCAGCTCCAGTAGACAATACGGATTCTAGTAACTTGATAATAATTAAAATGTTAGCTGAAATGAAGGCAGAAATGAATACTAAATTGGAAGGATTGACTTTAGATATGAACGCTAAATTGGAGAATAATAATGCTAAATTGGAAGGATTGACTTTAGATATGAACGCTAAATTGGAGAATAATAATGCTAAATTGGAAGGATTGACTTTAGATATGAACGCTAAATTGGAGAATAATAATGCTAAATTGGAAGGATTGACTTTAGACATGAACGCTAAATTGGAAAATATAAAGATAGAAACGACTCAGGAATTTAAGAATTTTCGTGAAGCAATATGTGAGGAGATATCGCAGTTACGGAACCGATACAGCTAATGAATTTAGTAATATTTATTCAAAAATGGATGCGTTTAATTGTCAAGTAAATCAAATTCAGAAAGAGCAAAAGGAATGTTTTAATAAAATTAATTCTGAAGTTGGGGCTTTACAGGAAAATGTTACAGCATTAGCACTTACACAAAACCAACAATGTAAAAAAATGACGAACGCTGAATCGCGTATAGAATATTTAAATGAGATATCGCAACAACATGGCGACAAATAGAAAATATTGAATTAAAAATAGTTGTTACAGATAGTAAGGTAGAACAACAGATACAAGAGGGGCTGAGGAATATTAAAACTTTGCAGGAATTGGAATCGGAAAAACAGATAGCAAACCTTAAAGGCAAGATAGATCAGTTGGAAAATGAAGTCCTAACACGCACGCAGGGAAATGTAATAACTACAGCATCCGCGGTAGTTTTGCCAAGTTATTTAAAATTCCATGGGGATATCAAGGAGCAACCATGGTCTTTCATCTCAAAATTAGAAAGCTACTTTATGATTAATAATATTCCTGACAGGTTAAAATTGCATATGGTCGAGCAGGCAATGTCATCTAAAGCCCATCATTGGTTGACATCATTAATTCCGGAACCAACGAGTTATAAAGAATGGAAGGAGAAATTTTTAAAACGTTACTGGAATGAGAATCATAAATTTGATTTAAAATATAAATTGATGAGTGAAAAATATAGGAAAGGTGGGGCGGAAACCATGTGTGATTTTGCAACACGCAAAATTGCCGCATTCAAGGCTTGCGAAGAAGGGATAGATAATAATGAATTAACTAGAATTATTATTCGTCAATTGCCAGTCAGTATTCAAAATTTGCTATGGAATTCGATACCTGTAGATTATGAAGACTTAGTGGAACGGCTAAGCCTCTTCGATCGGACTTTGAATGGCGAATATGAACGGAATAATAGTAACGGATACCATGATAGCATGAATGGAAAGAATAATGGAACGGGAAAAAATAGCTGATAATGATAATCGCCAAGGACATGATAGTTTAGAAGGGAAGGGCGAGTGGGGAAATGATGCCAAGAGAGAAGCTAAAAAGACAGGAAATAGTTACTCGCGAAGATCCAAAGATGATAAGAGATACGAACAGATAGAAATTAATGCAATAGAGCAGGAAAACTCCCACTGTTCGAAGTAAATAGGCGGGTTATTTCGAACGATAAGACTGATGAGATGATGGTTATTACAGAGTTGAATAGCATTGAGGTAGCAGCAGAAGATTTGTTAAGGGAAGAGACAGACGAACGGGCGGAAAATAGCACGGTGTTTGGTGTTGAAGGGGATGTTTCGGCATATACCGGTAGATATTTTAATTGACACTGGTGCAAATGTTTGTGCGGTATCGGAAGAATTATATAAGCAACTAAAAAGAGAAGGGAATAAGATTGAAGAATTACCTGCTAGAAAATTAAATATTCGTACGGCTAACGGGAGGCGCATCGAAACAAGAAGTCAGCAAATTTGGGTGGAGGTGGAAGTCCAAGGGGTGACGATACAGTTCCCTGCAATAATCATAAAAAATTTGATTCGTCCAATCATTTTGGGGATTGATGGCCTAAAGATGTGTGACGCCAAGGTCGATGTAGGTAACAGGAATATATTGTTACGAACTGACAAAGGGCAACAACATTGTTTGGGGATCAAAGACCAGGAGGGCGAAGATTTGTGTATTTGTGAGATTGCGGAACTAATTGAAGAGACCAGGGACCAGATTCACGCAGCAGCCAAGTATGCGGTCGACGAAAATGGAGTAGATGTTAGCCATTCCGTTGAAACGTTAGTTAGCGAATATCAAGACGTTTTTGAAGGTTCAAAGGAGCCCGTAAAAGGATATCAATTTAAAATTGAATTGATGGATGAGGAACCCTTCAATGTAAAGCAATACCCGATCCCACATGTATTTAAAGCCGAAGTACGTAAACAAATAAACACGATGCTGGAGGATGGTATCATAAAAAAATCTATGACACCGTATGTGAGCCCGATAGTAATAGTCCGAAAGAAAGATAATAAAATCCGATTTTGTATCGATGCTAGAAAACTCAATAGCAAAACCATCGCTCGTCATGAAAAACCGCCAAAATTGGACGAAATGGGGACATATAATTACAGGAACATTAAGCCGTATAAAAGGGACGATACCCACGATTGAATATTTTGTCCAGGAATAAATCATTGTAAATAGTATCTGTATATAATAGTGTGTAATAGTGTTTGTTGTGTTGTTACGTCTATTTTGTTAGAATGTGGAAAAATTTTCAATTAACATGTGATGGATATAAGACGGAAGTAAATAGCAGGCAATAATTTATACTCAATGAGATGGTTCAAAACTATGTTGGCAATATTCACAAAACAAATGTAAATAGTTTAAGGCTGCAAGATACAAGATATGTGTTGTGTAAAGTGCAAAGTGTCAGTGAATATAGCGTAGTGAAGTAAGAAGAAAGTGTTTATTGTAGTCTTGTCATTAGTTATGTTGTAGCAAACCAAATGACGCTTGGAGAGGGGAAGTTGTGATATACCAGAATACGATGGATTTTATTTAATGATGTTAGTTAGACATGGGGTGGATAAATAGGCATCCAATATGGCGGTATGTGGCCTTAGCAACGACGGCGCGGAGGTTGGCAAGGTCAACAAACTATTCACGGGCCTTGATGACGTCAGGACGCCGGCTAGATGGCTGAAGAACCTAAGAGGGAATTGGTGCAAAAACGAATGACTGACGGAAGTCACGGCTACTCGGATGTGTAAGAGACGCACGGGTTGGCTATAAAAGATCAGATAGTCGAATGTTGCCGCCGTGTTTTGAAATAATAGAAGGATGGACGCCGACCGAGCCATGAAGGGTTTAAAAAATGCATTAAACAGAACATTCCGTCTCTGGGTGTCGTGGAGTGTAGATCGAACATTCTGACTTTGGGTGCCGTAGCGTAAAGATCGTCTGTAGACAATATAGTGGGAAAGTGAAACTTGTATTTTTCTTGTAAGAGAAGTGATAGCTTGTTTTCGGACTTTGTCTTGTGAGAGAAGTGATAGTTTGTTTTCGGACTTTGAAATAATTTACCAGAAGTGATTTTCGGAGGACTCGTTCAGATTTTCGGACATTGCGGTTGGACTTCAATAGTCTACATAACCGGTGGGAGAGATTAGGAACCGGGAGCGTCGGACAAGACTAACAGATAGTTTAGGCAGTGTGGACTGGACGTGTCAGCGGCGGCGCAAGACCGGAAGAGAGAAGCGGAACTTGGAATTAACAACGGCCAAGTGAGAAGCGACTACGGAGCGTTGGCATGCAAAAACGGTAAAAAAAATACTGCAGTATAAAAGAGACAATTTATTCAAAAAGGTCATGACCATCAAATTTATTGTTTTTAATTTAAAGTTAAATAAATTGTTGAATTTTGTTTTCATTTGTCAATCATAATTTTCAATTAGTTGGTAGCATAATTATTACATTTCAGATTCCACGCCATACTGTATAGTTGGCAGATCAGGTAATCGGCTATCGAGGCGATAGCGAGTATTTGTATCCGGACCCATCGACCCAAGCTAGCTGGATGTTTAGATAATTTTGTTAAAATCAGATAGAAAAACTTGGATAGTAATTCATGTAACCTGTTTCTGGCGCCCAAACCTTAATAAATTTGGAACAGGACATAATTACAGCCACAATCTTGATGAGACGTGAGAATGGTATATTTCAGTATATTTAAATTTATCAATTTTAAGTAAGGGATGGAATTTAAAAATTAATCCGAAATATATTAAAATAAAGACTACGAGATTTTACTCAAACTTTAGAGAAATTATCTTTCTGTGACTAAGCAAGTTACATATTGAAGAGGATTGGAAAGAGATTGCATAAATCGGTGAAGTATTAATATGTACGTCTAATTGTTTCAAAGAGGTTTTAGTAGAAACCTGCCGTCTGCAACCTTCGGGTGCCCTCTCGGCAACCTCCCCCATTCAATGCCTGGGTTGGACTGCCCTGCCAGCTCAGAGCTACTAGCAATCAGCACTAGCACCGGAGTCAACATTACCTGTATGACGACGCGCCACTCACGTGCGCCTGGACACTTAAGTCCCTACTCTTTGCCCAGAGTATTGGGCCACTGCCACCACGAAGCTAAGAGCCCAACTCGGGGCCACCCGAACTAAGGTCCGGGCGGCTCGGGGCCCCCATCCCGTCTCCCCACTGCCTACATCTTTAGGCTACCGACCTGGGGCGGACCAAGGCAACCTGACGGTAGGTAATGTCCCGCCGGACTTCTATTTGTGAATTCCTGAGTACCCTAGGTCTCCTTCACCCAATCCTGCCTTAAGGTCGACGCGCCAGGGGCCCGACTGGTGGGTTGCCGGGTTGAACCGAACAACCAGGAGCTTAGCATCGCCCTCTCACTGCCTCCATCTTGAGACTAACGGCGTGAGTGCCACCGTGACACTGAGGGTCCGGGTGATCGTGTCCAACTCTTCACCAGAGATCGTGCCCACCTACGCAGCAACCCCCAGAGGGGGCCTTGTATAAGAATGCCGGTTGAGGGTTAAATAGAAACGCTTGAGCGAATAAACGACGTCGATGGATCGGGTGACGCCCCAGCATTACCCTTTCTTTCGCCGCCGCGGAGGGCGCGTGGCCCCAACAGCGCTGCCGTTGATGAGGGCGGCGTCGGGAGCGTTTTGTCGGACGCAGCTGCGGGGCGCGCGTGTTTGCGGCGGGCGCCGCGCCGGTGTCTCCGCCTGGCGAGCGCCGTGGGAGGTTTATCTTGCGGGCGCTCGCTGGCCGCCGCCTCCGCTCCGGGTGCGCCCGCGCGTGGAAATAGCCCTCCGCCCTCCGCCCTCCGCCCTGCGGCGGCGGCGGTGCACGCACGGAGGAGGGAAGGAGAGAGGGAAGCAGGGAGGGAGGGAAGGACGGAGGAAGGGAGAGAAGGAAGGAGGGAACGAAGGAGGGAGGGAAGGAAGGGTGAGGGAGGGAAGGAGGGACGGAAGGATGGAGGGAGGAAAGGAGTGACGGAGAGAAGGAGGGAAGGAAGGACAGAGGAAGGGAAGGAGGGAGGGAAGGAAGTAGGGAGGGAGAGAAGGAAGGAAGGAGGGACGGAAGGGTGAGAGAGGGAAGGAGGACGGAAGGATGGAGGGAGGGAGGGAGGAAAGGAGTGGGGGAGGGAAGGAAGGACGGAGGGAGGGAGGGAGAGAAGGAAGGAGGGACGGAAGGACGGAGGGAGGGATGAGGGATGGAGGGAGGGACGGAAGGAGGGAGGGAAGGAAAGACTTTTGCAGGGTGAGAGGGAGGGGGGATCGTGGCAAGGATGGGAGGGAAGGAGGTCGGACGTTTTTGCTGAAAAGAGGACACGCAGGGGAAAGCACTGGCCAAGAGAGAAGGATGAGTAGCTTGATGATTGATTCATTGATCCATTGATTGATTAGTGACACCGGTAGCGTCAACCACTGAGGTCATTAGTCCGTAATGTGACCACCCTTTTTCCCATAGACATGGTAAAACGTGTCACATCCCTCGCTTGCGTAAACAGGGACAAGTTAAAATACCGCTAGAAAAAAATAAGAGAACAAGTGCAGAAATATAACAACAGACTTCGCGGAAATAGCAAGAAGAAACGAAACGCTATAGGAAGCATTTCTCGCTCTTTTGGACCGAGAAGCCGACCGGAGACGCAAGGCGAGGACGAATCACTACGTGGATAGCGCTGTTACGAAGAGATATAGAAGAGGTAAATTGCTTTATATTAAGATGAAATGCAAATAACCGTGAGCTTAAGAAGAAATTTCGTGCATAAATTTTAAAGACTAGTGGGAAGTGGGGATTTCGTACGAGCAATGTGAATGCTAAACTCATACTTGGATGTCTCCTTTTCCAGTTTTTATTATACTGATTGTTCTTTTGGCCTTCTGTGTTTGTTCTTTCATTGGTACCTTGGCGTGGGATTTTACTCGAACTCGTGCAAATTCTGGGAAGACCGAAATATAAAATCTCTATTGTCGCAAACGCGTGGCTACATGACAACGAGGTTGTAGCGGACGGGAGTGGTGGTACAAGGTCGCGAGGCGCACCGCAGGGCTGGCTTACGCAACGAGACGCCACCTCATTTCAACTACCGTCCCTGAAGGTCGCTTATGCCACAAGTAAGAACGTTCCATTAGAGTATTATGAACTATCGACTAAATGTATGTTATTTAGGTAAAGACATAGGAATGCGTTAACAAGTGTGTGTGAGTTTTTGAAACACAGTAAAAACAGTTGTTACGCATAGTGCGATTGAAACTTTTCTATAAAAGTGAAAGAGAAAGTAAACAGTTTACAAGATTTACTAAAGGTAACTTTTGGAATGCATTGTGTTATATGTGAAAAGACAAAACAATCTATGTTTTTGTTTCTTTTAAGTTTATCTTAAAATCTCTGTCAACTATTAAAACAAAACATTAGACAAATTTTTTGTGGCAAATGTGTGTGTACAAAAATGTTGTAGTTGTAAGATATTTTCTTTCGTACAGAGCATTCATAGTGGAAGTGGAAGTTTTTTATATACGATGTATGTGCAGTAAGATTTAGAGATTATAGTACATTTTTTTAAGAAAAATATTTGTTTTCGAGTTTCGCAAATGCCAGTGTGCAGAGTATCAATGACCCTGAATCCTGTATTTTTGTGTGTTCGACTGTCATCCGACTGAGCTTGGTTAAATAATTCAGGATATAAATTCCTCCGCCACGACAGTCGGTCACAGTAAGTGGAATCTCTGTTTTTCGTCGGGAGGTGGCGGTGATCTTCCCCCGTTGAATGTCGAGATCCGGTGCCGACCTACCCGTATTACGGGTTTTTTCCCAACCATGTATCCCTCACAAGAGGGAGCACCGCCCCAGCCGGGACAAGTTCTAAGTCCCCGACCGGTCTCCCGGCGTGTGTGGTAGCGTAGTGCATCTTAGTGTGTGTACGTAAGGCGTGGTGTTAGGGCAAGGAAGAGGAAGGAAAGATCGCGCGCTGCCCATGGCCCTTTTGTTAGGGTGCAACTCCGGCATTCTCCTGGTGTTGATTGGAGAAACGACGGAAAACTCCCGATGAGAGCATCCGGCCTGTAGACTTCTCCTCTAGAGAGCGACTGAATTCGACCCAGCTGAGTAGCTGCCGTCGAACCTAGGACCTCCCGGTCAGAGGCACTGCAGAGACATCAGTTGACGCACTGGGCCATCTCCCCCCCCCATTTATCTGGAGACATTCTGTGTCACTAGTCCCCCCGCCCGCGGCGCCCGAGGGCGAGTGATGAACGGGGCGGCGCCTTCCTCAGGGAAACCGAAAACAAGCGACGCGCGCCCTGCGTCCCTTCCGCCGGCCTCCCTCGGACGCCACCGCAGCGACTACGTTAAAGTTCTTTGAGTAGGTATTCATGATTCACACTCACAGAGCAATGTAGCAACTGTCATTGCATTGTAAAATTTAACTCTTGATTCTGGCTTTGTTTTATTTTTTTAAGGTATTATGTATAGTGTGACATATTATTGATATTTTCATCAATGTTCAGTCTATATCTTTATCCCTGGAGAGGTTCCGTGCGCCAGAAGAGGACCGCAATGCCAGCACATCGAAGAAGACCTCGGCATGACGTGGAGGACCCCGAAGGGATAAGCAGAACTCGAAACCCAATGAAATCAGTCGTTCTGGGGAAGGTAGCCCGAAAAAAGTACCCAGCAGGTCAGAATGCTGAAAGTTGGCAGCGTCAGCATCAATCTGCAGTAAACCTTCGTTACCACGAACTGGCTCAAAACCAATTTCGCGGTGACACGAACAAAATTTTAGTCCTGGCAAGGGATTACAGGAATACAGACATTTACAATACATGCATTTTACAGGAATTTTTTTAACACGAACTCCGGTTATTTCGGTGCCTTTGAATTCGTGTTAGTTTGTGAGGGTTTACTGTATCTAGCTGTGGACCGGTCATCCGCACTGGTGAAATACCACCTCTCGAATTCCTCAATATGACAAAGGTAACCGAACTGTAAATTTACGTTGTTCAGAATATTTAAAAAATTTTTAAAAAAAACTTTGCATGCCTTTGAAGTTGGCAACATGTCGAGACATTCTGTGTAAGACGCTAGTCACCGCGCCCGCGCTCCGAAGGGCCGCGAGGGTGAAGGGCGGCGCCCGTGGGCGAGTGATGAACGGGGCGGCGCCTTCCTCAGGGAAACCGAAAACAAGCGCGGCGCGTCCTGCGCCCCTTCCGCCGGCCTCCGTCGGACGCCGCGGCGGCGGCGGCAATTGGGTTCGGACGCGTCGCGGCGCCCGGCGATTGGAAATCGAACGCCCCCCCTGTCCCCCCTGTCCCCCCTGTCCCCCCTGGGCGCGCGTATTTCAGGGCGCTGGCAGCGAGAAGCGCCGCGCGGATAAACAGCGCGCGCGCAGGTCGTCTGCTGTTTGCTGCTCGCAGGCGGCGACGCGCGAAAGATTGCGGCGGAGCCTCTTTGCGATCCGAGACGCGACCCGCACGAGGACTTGTCGTAAACACACGACTCGCTCTTCGCACGAGCTTACTTGTAGTTGGTTTACGTTATTTGGTTTGGTTTTATTTGGTTTTCCGTTACACATGTTTGTCGAGGCCACTTTTTACTGGCGAGCATTTCTCTGTGTTTTCCCTAAATTTCTTATTTTTATATTATTTGCAGTGTTTGTAAATACATGAATTTACAGTACAAATTAATGAAAGGAGAAAACTAATGTTATTAGTAGAACTATTTTTATCTTAAATTATTCGTTTGATTTTATTTGGTTTTCCGTTGCACATGTTTGCCAAGACCACTTTTTACTGGCGAGCATTTCTCTACGATTTCCCGAAATTTCTTAATTTTATATTATGTGCGGTGTTTATACATACAAGAAATTTTCAGTATCAAATAATACGGGGAGAAAAGTAATGTTATTAGCAGAACTATTTTTATCTCAAATTATTTCTGCATGCGAGGGTAAGGTTAGGGATCTCTCCGCTAGGTGGCCTTGGCTCTATCCTGCTTTTCGACTACCACCAAACAATTCTGTGTAAACGTTCAACTTAAAAAAGTTAAGTCGTAATAAAGTACCGTATGAAACTCGATGTAATGAGTATTAATACACTCGTGTGAACTTTACGATACTCGCTCGTATTACGATATTCGCTCGTTCCTCGCTCGTAGCGTAATATCACACTCGTGTATTAATACCTATTATTACATCATTTCATAACGCACTATTCTTTATGTCCCTTAGCAGCGGCATACAATTTCCTTTCCAGCACCTATAGGATTTTATATTTAGCTACGGCAAAGATAAATATTTCGAAAATTGTCTGTTCTTGAGGTCGTTTCCGCGAGATACACATAACCTTTTTTTAAAAACACTTTTTCAAATTCACTGTTATTGTCGACGGTACAGAAATGTTTTGTAAACATTTATTCGCGTTGAAGATGACATTTTGCGTTAAATTAAGGACATTTTACTAAAAATAAAAGTTCCACAAGATGAAACAGTAACTCTTACCTTAACAAAGAGAAAAAAATCTACGCTGGAATCCTTCATTGAACATTGGTCATGCATTTGTTAAATTCTTGGTTAGGATGCAAATTTTCCGTAGATGCTGCATGAAAAGGTATAATGATATATCTGGGTTAATCAAATTGCATTTTCCTGAATTTAGATAAGTTTGTTGTATTGATAGCGATATACTGTTATACGTGAAAATGTAATTCTGCATAGTTATATTACACTGTACAAGTGAATAGAGCGTAATTCCTTGGTTCAGTCCAAAGGAGAGGCGAGAAAAGTGGTTCGTTAAGAGTACATTTTTGAGGGGAGATGAAAGATAATTTCGAAACCTGTCTACTATACATTGTTAAATTCATTATCATGCTAGTACAATAATATTAAATAAAATACAAATTAAGCTAGTGGTGCTACAGAATGACACAGACTTTCCCGTATTCGTTTTTTTTATTTCCATTGGTCTTGGCTACCTATTCGGACTTGCCACGTACTCTTGATCTGTTTTTAACAGTTCATTACGAAAACATTTATATTCATAATTCTAGTTGTAGGAGGACACCGAAAAAAGGTTTTTGCAATTTTCGAAGAATTAGATTTTCAACCAAACTTAGACATGCACCCTTCTATTAAACTTTCTTCACACTATCCAACAAAAAAAATACTCAACATTGTTGGCGCCATTTTTTTAAATTTTGAAAATGCCCCAAGGGCATCATGTAAAGTACCCCAAGAATGAAAATATCGGGTTCAAATTCCAGAGGCCTTGACATCAGTCATCGATCGGGGAATATCAATTTTGGAGAAAATGGGCAGAACGGTTTAGTCGCCAGCGTTGTTGACAGGCAGGCAGGCGGACAGAGACGGACGGAGGGATAGACGTTTCTCCGTCTATTAATTTTTCGGTGTCAAGGAGCCATAAAACATGGATTCTGGCTGCACTACTTGTTGGATGTTCTTTTTCTAAATTTAGCAACAGTATTTATCGATTTTTTCGTTACCAGAGCTCTGTAATAAGAGTTTTTCTGCCGAAAGTCCACCGCTTTTTGCTCAGCATTACATAACTTTCCCTATACTACGTATTTTATTCCGTATATACGCTCGTAAACGGGAAAGTAAAGAAATTAAGTTATTGTAAAGCAGATTTAAGAGTATTAATTACTTTTACACGCGTGGATGTTCCAACATCAGTGTTGATCTCCGATTGAAACCAACGAGTACTAACTCTCATGACAGAAGAGATATTCAGAAAATCATACAAAATTAAGTTGAGAAAATAGCACAATCTCAAGAGCTAACAAAAAATTTTGTATTGCAGCATTATAAACGACCTTTTCTGTTGAAAGAAATTGTTCATAATCAGGCGTTTTCTGGCACAAATGATGACGTATTAGATTTTACGGCTCGAATAATTGCGTCGTCACACATTCAGCCAATCGCAGCGAGAGAATTGAGGGGAAGTAGCGGTAAAGGGAACAGCTAACAACAGTTTTCTCGCACAGGTACATACCCGACATGTCCCAAGAAAGTTTTTTCGCAAATTTAAGTTTGATTCTCTTATAAACTTGCAATGATAGGGTTAGGAAGCTGACCGCTAGGTGACTTTGGGTGAATTCTTTACGTCAATGACAGCAAAGCGATTCAATGTAAAAGTTTAACTTATGAAAGTCGTAGAAAAAGTACCGTATGAAATAATATGTAATGAATATTGAATATAATGAATATTAATACACTCGCGTAAATTTTACGATACTCGCCTTAAGTAGTACATTATGAAACGAAAGAACGAGCATGTCATTTTATTACAAAATATTAAAATTTTACAATTTACGCGAAATTTATTTTCAAAGGTTTTTCGTTAACTTGGTTTCAAGACCAAGGACTCTCCGTGGCGCATGGCAGCGGTTTCGTCCCCGCCCGTGGCCAAGAGGGAGAGGTCTGAGGCGGCGGGGGCGGGGGCAGGGGCGACCAAACCGCGAGGCCGTTTGCGCACAGGGCGCGTTGATTAGGTCACGCGCGGCGGCGCTGCGGGCGGCGGCGGCGGCGGAGGAGCAGGCGGCCGAGGTGACGGAACAGCACGACGCAGGTCAGGGCTGTCCAACCTGCAAGGCCATAACTATGGCCTGGCGTGTCTACTCGAAGCAAACGTTTCCTAACTGGCACCGCGGGCCGCCGCCAGTTGGACAACCATGGTGTTGCACGACGCAGTGGTGAACAACACTATAATTTTTTATTATTGGTGGGGATGGCGGTAATTTTAACAACCGTGACAGGGACGGTGTTGTTAGCTGCTTTGGCAGCGGGAGTGGTGACGGCGGTTGTGGAAAAGGGAGAGACGAGCGAAGCGATGAAGGCATTGGAGTAGGTGGAAGGGCTGGTGTGTTGGTATTGGCGGTGGTGCTAATGATAGTGATGGTGGACAGATTGTGATTTTGGCGAGGGTTCACTTTGGGGTGCCTTTGGTGGGGGTTCGCGATGTTGGAGGTAGAAGCGATGGCGGCGGTGATGGTGGTAATGGCAGTAGTTCGGTTTGTGGTGTAGGTGGTGTTCGTTATTCTAGTGGTGGTGATGTGCGAGATGAAATTGAATTGAATTGATGCCTTTTTTACGTGGCGAGATTCAGGACACGAGGCCTGCTCTTGCGTCTGACCTCGCAAATTTCGTTATGCTCCTTTCACTAACTAGCGGAGAAAGAAGGTATTATTTGGGCGATGAAAAAGGCGATTTTGAATTTAGCGCAGAGGCTTCATTTAGGCTTGAGGATCTTTCACATGCAGTAAATCTAATACATGGGACAGCGTGCTTTACTTCTCCTCCGAAGGAAGGTGTACGAAGGGTTTTTCGCCATTACAGATCTACGGCTTCGATCGAGTTTGAACCCGGAAACTTGGGTCTAACAGTCCGATACGCTAACCCTTTTACCATCGATGCCGACTGGAGACGATGGAGGGGTCGAGATGCTTCTGGGATGAAATTGCTCGTTTTACCAACTGATATTAGCTCAACGCCAGCATTGCAGCTCTCAATTAAGTCCCTCTGACCGGACGGCAGTGGCGAATTTTCGACGCTAGCTTTGAAGCTGGGTCGAATTCAGCCCCGACTGGCGGGGAGTTCTAGTGGCTGGCTGCTCTAATCGGTAGATTTCCGCGGTTTCTCCAACCAGTACCAAGCGAATGTCAAAGCAGTTCTCTAACAAACAGACTCAGCATCGCGCACGGTATCTGTGGTCACGGGGTAAAAATTCTTAAGTCAAAAATCTTCCTTTGGATAAAACAAGGGGTAATGATTGAGCCGTAAGCTTTATTAAGCCGATTAAGCTGTTTTCGAACGCGTTTTTGTTGTTAAG
>JAHLJT010000264.1:0-18228 GCA_031308135.1 Acheta domesticus
TTCCATGTTAACAGGATTCTCAAACATAGAATCACCTTTTTATTTGCATTGTTAGGCGTAAGTTGAGTGGGAAATTTAGTTATTCCAATTATTACCATTGACTTACATGACAAAATTGCTATCTACGGAGCCTTGTCGATACCCTTGTATAATCGTCAACAAACTTTTAGAATCAAGAAATGCATATACAAATTCTAGTAATACAACTGGGTGTCCGTTCTGGACAGATTGATGAATGATTTGGGCTTTCATAACTTACTTACGCACCAACAAATCTAAATGTAATCAGAAATCCTTCGATTGTTGCAACAATTGTAGGTAAAATCTTTATGGAAGTGTATTCCGAGCACGTTTTCGTAATTCTGGATCCATACCCTAAACTATATACAAGGTGAATTCTGGGGAATTCTTCAGAATTCACCTTGCACACGGTTTAAGGTACGGATCCCAGAATTACGAAAACTTACTCACTTCTCTTCGTAGCACGTCACGCAGTTTTTAACTGTTTTTGACGTAAAAAAAAAACGAGGTTGAAAATTCCCCCAGTTTCAGTTCTGTGTTGAATGAATGGTTCTCAGACTCGAGAACGGGTCTGGGAGGTAGTGGGATGGCCAGGAGGCTCCGAGTGACTTTCAGCTGCACCCGCTTGCATGCGAATGGCGGTGCGTAGGTATCGAGAATGAATATAGGACCAGATCGGAGCTTTCGCCGCCCATGAACTGCCTGCCACTCCCACGAGGAGCACAATCAAGATTACTGCCAGTGGAGCAACTGCCATTTAAAAGGCTACACCGCCTTGGGCGCTGAATGTCTGCACAGAACAAAAAGGAACAGTTGAGACCACATTGTATGGTAAATGGTGCGAATATTAATACATACATGGCAAGTAGGTCGAAAATATCATATCTTAAAATATTTTCGTGTATTATACGGTATCTTTCAAGGTTTCTGTGTATTTCTATGGAGGATTATCCCTAAACCAATGGATGTACACAAATAATTAAAAATTATCAGTATTAACAATAATAATGATATAAAATATTAAGATTTTCCAAAAATGTTCTCAAAATCATTAATTGCACATTCGGTGAAGTGAGTCTTTTATTTTAAAAAAAGTTGCAAGTTCACGTGTGCATGTAATTTTTTAACGCGTTAAGTGTCGAAAGCACTTCTACGGTTACACACAAATTGAGAGGACAAGAAAAGTTAAACGTAGTACCAGGGACGCGTGATCTTCTTTGCCGAAGCATTTTTTCTGCTCTCCTAAACAAATCTCATGATCATTTTTTTGATCGTTCCAATCACAAAATTTTTCACTAATTTTCCAATTTTCCAATCACACACTATTTTTCCAAAAGAGAAATTCATGATTGGAATTGTTAAGTGCTATTCATAAAATGGAAAGGGAGATATCGGCTTAAATGGGAAAGGGGGATAGGATTAAATCACAAGGAACAGAGTAGATTAGAAATCAATGGATACGTTTTCTATTCCTTATTTCGAAATCCTTCGAACTCGCTACAGACTGTAAGATCTTCAGAGTTTGAGACGAGGCGAAGAGAGTACGCAATCATTGAGAACAGGATAAGGAAATATGGAGATAAGAAACGGCGAGAACGCGAGCGTTTGTGCGTGTATGCATGTGTGTGTGTATGAGTGTGGATAGAAATCAAACATATGACCATCTAGTTGGTCTGACAGAAACCCATTTGCTCGCATTGAGTATTTCCCTTGCCCAACTTCATTGCAATTTTACAAACCTTAATATATAAAAGTGGATATATCCGTGAGCACTTTTGAATACTTTTGAGCTTTAACTTTTTGAATTACTTTGAACACATTTCAGCTTTAAATTTTTTGAATTACTTTTGAATACTTTTGAGAAGCCTGGGAAAAATCTAAGGGGTTTTTGCAACCCCAAAGTGTTACCCCAAATATGTTCCACCTGGAAACTTGTGTGGTGAAACATGCAATGCAATTATTGTGGCCGGTGGTTTTGTTGCTAGGGGTTGCTGGGCGGATCCGATCGGGACTCTGTCGGGCAAGGTGGAGTGGGCAGAGAGTGTGGTGCGGGAGTGTGAGGGAATCGAGTATAGTGGAGAAAGGAATCGGGGACTTTCAGAGATGATTGTGATAAATAACGACAAGGAGAATCAATTAATGCATTAATAATTATGAATTCCACATTGTTAAATGAGGTAACACGACGAAATGGAGAAGGAATGGAAAAGAGAGAAAATAAATATGAGGCATTTATCTGTGGTTTTGTGAACGTAAAGCAAGGCGTTGGTTCTTTACACCTGATAGTGCACTTGCAATTTCAATGTTGATCTTTCCTTGAGAAAATCAGGTTGCGAAGATTTACTCAAGGAGTACACCCGCCTTCAACGACCTCCCCCTTGCCCCCTTTTTAGTTTTCACTAACGTTGTCTGACGAGACATTTAACTTTACGACACGTGCAGATCTCGGTTCACCTCTACGTCCAGAGACCAGTGGCGCCGCCTATCGGAAATGAACGGGTGCTGCAATGCTGTCGGCCGCCACTAGAGCGCTCTGTCACCTTTCCATCGTAAGGACGCTCAGTAGAAAAGTGATTGTACCTGACATTTTATTTCATTTAATTTTTTTGTACAAAAAATATCGTAAAAATAAAGTCAGAATTTTTTATCATTGAGCACATTGTTTCTATTGCAAATGATATGGAAATTTCACCGAATTAATTTACATTTACGAACCTGTCCAGAAAGATAAGATGTGTTTTCAACTGTATTGGAACGCTTCTTGCTAATATTTGTGTGAATAAACCGTAGTGTACAATGTACGTAGATTGAGTCAATTTCAGATAACAATATGGTAGAATTATTACGATAGAATACAATAGAAATATGGAGAAAAGAGGAGGAAGTGGAAATCGAGGAAATTGATACTAACGAGCGATTAATGTCGTGGAAAAACAACAATAATATTTGATCACAATAAATGTACAATGAACGTAGACAAAACTCGAACACAAATTTCACATTATATTGTTCAGAAAATTGTCTTTACAAAATCAATGTATTTTTTTATTTCTGAATGTATCAGGTATATCAGACCAGCACGTTCATGTTTTTATAATCTCGAGGTCAATTTGTTTTCGTGTTGTGATCCAACGACTACCTTTCATACGACTTTCATTAGGCTATATATGAACATACGAAATTTATTGTAAAATGTGACAAATATGATATTTTCTCTAACTGATTCTAAGTATTGTGTAATGAGAAATCTACAGCAAGAGAAAAAATAGCCTTGAAACACTGAATGTTTAAAATGACTAGTCAAAACTAGATAGACAAAACTTCATTTAGGCTGTTCTCATTTAACTTCTTAGCTGCCGAAGGACGGTGAAGTAGGAGAACGCGCGACGCAGCGTATGCAGCACACAACGCGCATTGTATTAGGAAATAGCAATGTAGCAATTTAATTAGTAATTTACGTATTTAAGTAGTCAATACTATTTTTTAGTGCCCTCAAAAGATTATTGATTGATTGATAACTAGTGATTCTGATGCGCAACAGCTAAGGTCGGTTAGTCCTGTAAGTGTAGTTCATGTTTTACTCGTGGGGGAGGAGGCAGCCCCACTGGATGGTGAGATCCGGCGCCGTCCTACCTCAGCTAGGGGTGTTTTCCCTAACTAGGTATCTCCCACCGCCCCTGCTGGGTCAACTCGTAGCACCCGACCGCAGTTGACGCGCCCGGAATCACAATCAGCCAATCAATGAATCAATCTACAGCGGGCTGTACAGTGCGATTTTTTCTAAACTTTGCCCCTCAAACCCCTCTAGCCACGACGGAATATCACACGGCATTTCGCGTTTTTCTCGGCCCTGCCACTAGGAGTGACATGCTCGCGATCATACGATTCCTAGCGGCGCGACAGAGAAAGACGCGAAATACCGTGACACATTCCATTGTGAAGACGGGCCTTCAGAGGCAGAGTTAGAAAAATCGCAGTATAATCTCTGTGCGAAAGAAGGGCATGGGTGCGGGGCACTCACGTCGGAGAAGGTCTCCATGTTGATGGGGACGATGCCTCCGGCGGAAGAGCCAGGGGCGGTGGTGGCGCGCGGCCGCCGTGGCCAGCAGCACCGCCCTGCCGCATGCGCCCGTCGGCCGCCCGCGCGCTCGCCCGCCGCCCACCGCGACGCGTACGCCGCCTCCGCCACGCTCTGCGCCTGCAACCACCCCCACCCCCACACCCCAACATTGATGGGAGAATTTACGTAAGTCCCCATCTACAATTCTTAAGTTAATAAAAGTTCCATATGATTTTCCAGCAGTCATAATGTTTATGAAAAGATACACATATAATGAATACAAGAGGACAGTCTATAGTTCAACTTCACCCATGTACAACTTGAAAAGCGTTATAAGTTAGAAAATTTACAATGCCCTCCTAAATAAATAAATTTTTATTGTTTATTAATAGTTGTCTACTGGGGATAGAATGATTGAAATACAGCAAGATTTTCCTTATTTGAATGTTATTCAACCCAACACTTGGAGCGCCCCTGACCAGACATACTTCTATGCATACGGGTTTGCCTGACAATCAGGGGCAAGTGTCATATGGACTTTATGCAAACAGCTACATTATCTACAATATCCATCATAGTTTTATCGTTAAAAAGTGATTATTTTCGATCAAGCCCTAGACCTTGAGACACTTGGTAATATTCATCTAATGGCCTTTGTCACCGTGTGTCCAGTATCAGGTAACTATTACGTTTAGGAAACAAATTAATACTGTATTTGGTTGTTTATTGAATCCCATTAATTTATTATACCTTTATTTTAGAATTTTCGTACGTACATGCGTAAAAACTATCGTATCAGAGGAACAGTAGTCAGCACCATGCTATAAAGCTGTTCAAGGGGCATGTGTATAAAAATATCACTTTGATACACATTGCGTCCTTCTCAGAAAGGACATTTGTATAAAAATATAATTTTTGGAAACACGCCACGTCCTTCTCAGGGGACCATGTCTATAAAAAATACCATTGTGTTACGCAATATGTCCATCTCAAGTGGCCATATTTATAAAAATATTTTAATACTTATGTTCTTTTTACAAAACCTCTTGTTTAAAAATAAAATTACACACACACATACACACACACACACACACACATCGGGTATATATATATATATATATATATATATATATATATAATATATATAGATATATATATATGTCCTTCTTGGGGGACTACGCGTATAAAAATGCCCTTGTGAGAAACACTATGCCCTTCTCAGGTGGCCATATATATAAAAATATAATTCTGATATTTGATACACACTATGTTCTTCTTACAAAGCCATTGGTATAAAAATATAATTTTGATACACCCTTGACTCTTCTCAGGGGGCCATGCCTATAAAAATATATTTTTATATACACTACTCTTCAGAGAGCCAAGAATTTTAAAAAATATCATTGCGATACACAATGTTCTCTCAGGGGGACAAGCTTATAAAAATGTGTATATTAAATGTCAAAATTATTACTGGAGGTCTCCCAGAAGTGTGCAACAACGCACCTGTTCACCGCTGCCCATAGTAATAGCAAACGATTACACAGGCACGAAAAAAAAGCAGTCAGATCCAAGGCTTGGCACATGTTTTTCTATCTAAGTCGACGATCGGAATTCTGAATCCGAAGCGAGAATTGCGCTACCATTCTCCAGTTTGTTAAATCGCGAAAAAACATATGGAATACTAGATTTTGGTATCTTGTAACATTGTGCTCGACAGAAGCCGAACGTTGTCAGACCCAAGACTTGAAACATGTTTCTCTATGTACTCGACGCGCTGAATCCAAATTCGAAGCCAGAATTGCGCCATCACCATCCAGTTTTGTTTAATCGCGAAAAATCACCGTAAAATTTACAATTTACAATAGATTTTAAAAAACTGGATGGTGATAGCGCAATTCTGGCTTCTCATTCCAATTCAGCACGTCCACATACATACAGAAACATGTGTCAAGACTTTGGGTCAGATAACGTTTTTTATGTGTGCCGGTGTTATCGTAGCAACACCTAGTAGGGGAGAGAGGCGGATGAAGAGGGTTGTGGAAGGGTGAGGAGAGGGAGAATAGTGAGGTACGTGTGAGGCGGGGAAGGTGGAGAATGGCGGGTTTGGGGAAGGAACGGAGCAGGACAGGCTACAGTGGATTAGGGTGGGACAGGGCAGGGGAGGACGGAGTTACCTGAGCAAAGCAGGGGATTTCAGCTAGAGAGGAATATAGATAGAATCACACTCACAACAGGCATATCATTTATATACGTTACGGATAAAGTTCAAATAATAATTCATTTGGAAATTAGTCGGTTAATAAAATAGTTCATTTACCCTAGCCACATCATGTGGGATAATGCACACTTTACTCTTCTTAAGTCGGAAGTATGCATCGAAGCATCGTATATTTCTGACTTCATCCGCTCAGTTGGATAATGTAAACATTAATTAATTCACAATTTAGCCAAATTTGGACTTTAGGTGTAAGCACAATGTGTATCATTTATCTGCACAATGGTTTATGGAGAGAGCGAAACATCATTGGGAACAAGAGCATCAATATTAAGCAACCGTGGCCCTGTGAAGGGAACAACCCAAAAAACGCCGGGGCTCAGTGATAAACGCCCACATCGCTATTCGTTCGTATACTAAAGAAAAATTTTAAAAAATGCATATCACTACAAAGTACAATTTTTACTATACGTATTTAGTTAAGATAAAAATACTACATGCTATTTTTCGTCTTGATATTAATTGTTAACCACCTACATGTTCGATATATATTATAAATTTATCATTCGTTAATATACGAACAAAAATGAACACATCGTGCGAACTCTTAAGGCGGCTCCACACTTTCGCGAGGGCGAAGAGCGAGCAACCGCTCACCGAATCCCGAGTAGTGTGGATGGGTCGCTTGCTATTTGCCGAATGAGGAAAATTCGGCGCTCGCCCTACCCGCCGCGTGTCGGTCTTTTGGACACATCAAAGGGAGCGAACATTCGTTGGTCGGGATTGGGGGAGCAGTAGCTTGCTGCTCGGCGAATGCCGAATGTGTGGATCCACCTTTATTTAGCATTCATGACACCAACTGAATTTAAAAAACATTTTTAGAAATACTTCACCAATCAGCTACTGGCATATTTCATGGACTATTCTAATTTTCATAAATTGCAATCTTAACTTTAATTTTAATGTTATTATTATTATTGCTTAATCCATTCTTGTTTCCTAACTATGCTCTTTTCTCTTTGTTTGGTATCTTCGAATTCATTTGTTGATTCATTTTTGTTTTTATTTCTGTTTATGTATATATATATATATATATATATATATATATATATATATAGCCAAAAATGTGCAATGTAGCAGCATAGAAACACTCAAGAGACATGTAAATTGTTTATTGTAAATGATAGCATGTAAATAAAATTAGTGAATGTAAATATCTTATAAAGAAATGAATATAGTTTTATAGGAACCCGACAAAATGTCATATATGCTCTTGCCTTCTTTTCCTTAAGTATAGCTACACAATGGAATAGGTGAACTCAATCGCCAAAGGTACTACTGTCACAAGTATGCATAGCGTCATGAAAACTTATCCACACGCAAGGGATTAGGAGACTTATCTTAATGTCAAGCAGTCAATTAGACGAAGGCGAGGTAAATCGATTGTCAACGGGCTCAGAAAGTATGCCTCCCGTCAACATGGATGGGAGATTTTACTTAAGTTGTCACTCGTGTCCAACTTGAAAAGCGTTATAAGCTAGAAAATTTACAATGCTCTCCTAAATAAATAACTTTCTATTGTTTATTAACAGTAGTCTGCTTGGGATAGAATGATGAAAACAGTAAGAGTTTCCTTATTTTGAATATTATTCAACCCAGTACTGTTGAATATGATCATAGAATTGACTAATTTATACAGAGATAAAAATATCAGTGTATCCTTATAAATATCACTAGCATCCATATCTGCAGCCGACATACGCCACTAAAAACAGGTTTTAGGATAGGAAATTCTGCTATCTTGCCGACCATTAATAATTTAATATTTATGTTCCTCGTGCAAAGGAAAAAGAATTCTTCTCGGGAAGCATTGATTTGTAAGCAAGATCGACGTTGACGCCACAATTGATTGATCTAATTAAGTATCATTATTTTTGCTTACAATCCACACAATTCTCACGTAACACACATCGAGTTCGCAGTTCTTTGGTGACATTTGTAGAAAATTTCTAAAAAGTACTGGTGTAGTTATTCAATTTGATGCAGAAAAAGACAATTCAGCTGAATTTCAGTGATTGAATATTACATTTTAGGCACATTTATAGAACGAATTACGAAAGAGAATTGCGTGGGCCTATTCCAGGGAACGTACTCCAGTAGAAATAAATTTAGGACTGAGAATTTTGCGATGTCAACATATACCCTTGGATTATTAAACTTAGTGATAAGAATAATTCTTTTAGGAGTTTGTTTGATACAATGTTTATCAACAGTACTACCAACCATATTTTATACAGACAGACTTTGAACTCACAAAGTAGCATTTCTGTAATGGATTAAATTGACTTGTAACATAATGTTTTATTGTTGAATGTAACATTATGTTTTTTGCATATAAAATTTCGATACCATTTTTCGATGCAATACAATGTATTTTTTTAGTGTAGCAATTGCCAAATAGGAAACCACACTTTTCCCGCACGTATACTATTAGCTTCAATGATACAACCACCAATGCGATACTTGTCCATTTCTAATTACCTTAGTTACAAAATCAAGAATTTATTTAATAAATCTGTCATAAACACCTTTTTTGTTTTTCAAATTTAATTTCATAACATCTCTTTACCTAAATACACTCTGAGGTAATTAAGTAATATTTTTATTAAGTAAATAATAAAAGGTGTTAAATTACCTGCTCCATTAATGAATCTCCGTTTTTGCAGACAATGAAAAGCTGGATAATCGCCAAAATCAAGTAACTCACAGTATTGCTCACTTTGACAACCACGTTCTCGGTTTCTGCCGAAACCTGTAAAGACACACTTTTTATCAGCTGGCGGTTACATGATCAAAGCGAACGCCAACAAAGCAAAGCCAACCAAGATTGAAATAAAATGTCACATTTTTAAGTTACTTATTCAATCTGCTTTGATTGTTAGAGATTCCTATTAGAAGATCATGTAATGACTTGTTTCATTCATTGGTGTTAATTCATTCGTTTACTGATATTCTTTGAAAATCAATTTTATTTGAAAATATCAATTGCTTCATGGATTCACTAGAACTACTGATCAGCGAGAGAATTGCAAAAATCTCACCGTGGAAGCTTCCAGACCAAGGAAACTTAAGAGAAGTAGTTGCCCCAAGTAGTTTTCCAGCATCAATAGATGATGCATATTCTCAGTTCGTTCCATCGTGCTAAAAGGAGGAAACAGACTTTTTATTCTATCAGCATCAAAGAATCTTCGAGGTTCAGTAACTTAACTAGAGACTTGGACGGATCAAATCTCGAATGGAGTTTCGTACGACTCCAATATCTCTATTATTATGCCAATTCCTAGCCTTAATACCATATCTGGAGTAGTGGATTGATTTTGATAGATTGATGATTGGGATGATGTTATGACGATGGAACAAAGGTG
Organism: Acheta domesticus; assembly: GCA_031308135.1. Taxonomy (NCBI): domain Eukaryota; kingdom Metazoa; phylum Arthropoda; class Insecta; order Orthoptera; family Gryllidae; genus Acheta; species Acheta domesticus. The sequence goes on from JAHLJT010000264.1 coordinate 9,725, forward strand.
AAATGATATGCAGCGGAAACGGAGAATATCGAGAAAACATTTTTCATTTATAATTCGATTTGATTTATTTTGTCAAATCCAAGTAAACTTTCCGCGAATTCAAGTAAACGAACCCGCTTTGTTCTCCTCAACTTCTACCTGCGTTGATCTGGATTTGAACCCCGGTTCTCAGAGACGGAAGGGAAGCAGACGCAGTTTGCCTTTTACTCAACAGGAGATCCCTCCCCTTATGAATAAACTATCTAAGTGGTTTTCCGATTAATTCAGAATAATGATAATCTTGTAGAACAGTAATCGCGCTCCAGCTTCCTAGAATACTTCTCCGACATTCGTCTGGTAATGAAAAATACACGGAAAACTACCGATCAGAACAGCCAGCCCCATACTACTCCCCTACATAGCGGTTGAATTCATCCTAGCTATGTGTGCTAGATTCCAAAATCTATCACTGTGCGGACTCGAACCTTAGGAGCTCCGCTTAAAAGCCACTGCAGAGATAGCTCATCCCAACTAAACTCATCTGGTGTGAGCCACGGTTCTCAACGCGTTATAATACGGTTGGTTCGACTAGCTGATACAATTTGATATTGATTGGTGAAAATTATAGTGAACTGATAAAAATGCGCCGAAAATAACTACAAACCAAACGCAACGACACTTGAATTTCTCCCTTATACAGCACGTCCTGAATTTCTCCTATGTTACGTATTGAGAACGAAAAAATAACTTCCAGAGATGGGACCTTGAACCTAGGGCACCTTGTCGGTCCGGGTCACTTCGAGATAGCATGCAAGTCGCTAGATCTGAACTAAACTTATCCTATTGCGCATCTGGTTCTCCGCGTTATCCAAAATGTCGCCGACCGCTGCCCGCGAGCCACTTACTCGAGCATCATGGCGTGCAGCCCAGCACGCGCTCCAGCTCCCCACAATACTTCTCCGACATTCGCCTGGTGTTGAGAAAAAAACACGGAAAACTACAATCAGAACAGCCAGCCCCATAATACTCCCCTACATAGCGGTTGAGTTAGACCTAGCTATGTCGTTAGATTCGAAAATCTAACACTGTGCGGACTCCACCTTAGGAGCTCCGGTCAGAAGCACTGCAGAGATAGCTCCAGCTCCCCACAATACTTCTCCGACATTTGCCTGGTGTTGAGAAAAAAAACACAGAAAACTACAATCAGAACAGCCAGCCCCATAATACTCCCCTACATAGTGGTTGAGTTCGACCTAGCTATGTCGTTAAATTCGGAAATCTATCACTGTGCGGACTCGAACCTGGAAGCTCCGCTCAAAGTCACTGCGGAGACAGCATAAACGCGAACTAAACTCATCTGGTTCTCCGCGTTATGGAAAGGTCACCGACCGCTGATAAAATTATTGATATTGATTGGTTGAAAATATATACAGCGAACTGATAAAAATACGGAAAACTACAAATCAGAGCAACCCGACACTTAAATTCTCCCGCGAGCCACATTGTACGGACTCGACCTTAGAAACTCCGGTCAGAAGCACTGCAGAGATAGCATAAACGCGAACCTACACTCATCGGCTAGTGTGGTTGCGCATCTGGTTCTCCGCGTTATCCCAAACGTCGCCGACCGCTGCCCGCGAGCCACTCACTCGAGCAGCATGGCGTGTCAGGTCGGCGCACCAGCCCAGCACGCGCTCCAGCTCCCGCTCGAAGCGGGCGTCCGCCCCGCCGCCGCCCAGCGCCTCCGCCGGCGCCGCCGCGCGCTCGCAGCGCTGCTCCGCCACCTCCCACGCGTGCTCCAGCGTCTCCTTGAGGATGTCGAACTGGCCGCACATGAACAGGCACAGCGAGTTCAGCACCATGTCCGTCATCATGAAGGTGACGCCGCCCAGGAAGATGGCGGCGCACTGGAAGGCGAACACCAGCGCGAAGACGGCCGGGTGCGCGTGTCGAACGGGTACCACGCGCCGCACGGGAGGTCGTAGACGAGAGACGTGGTGTTGGTTGCCTCGTCCACCACCGTCTGCAAGGCGAAATATGTGTTCTTATGAGCTTGTAGCTATAATTTTAAAAAATCTTAGAGGACATTCTATGAAGTCTAGACACAACCTGGCTTAACACAAAAAGTTCTGAGAAATAGAATAGTAGACGTGTGGAATCTCCTTTCCGAACCTGTTGTGACTGCATCTTCACTTAATGCTTTCAAAAAGCTCTACGATCGCTTTGTAAATAGATTAATTCTCATATTTCATTCTATCTGAATTATGTTAAAGCCTCTACGTTTTTGCTTTGTGAATAGATAACTTAGCTTTATTATTTCTCTACTGTAACTCGCTATACGCCAACTCTATATATTTTGTGATACCATAGTTTTCGATTAATCATTATATTATATCTGCGCCGAATCAAGTTACCATCAGTGTTACTGTTGCCTGTATTAATTACAAATAAATAAAAATTGGAGCCATTGTTCAGAAAATTTTGAAAATGTCTCAGGGGATTTTTATAAAGTATCCCCAAATTTTAAAGAATGTTTCAAAATGGCAAAGCTTTGAATCGAGCCAGATCGACCGGAAAATATCCTTTTTTGGAAAAAAATATTACATTCGGTTTGGGCGCTAATGGTTTCCACAGACGGGCAAACGAACAGACGGGTAGATGGAGAGACGAATAGACGGACAGAGAGACGGACAACCAGTCAGACGGACGGAAGTTTTTAAAAAAGAAAAAAAACTTTCTCGGTATCAGGGAACCCCAAAACGTATATTTCTGTTGAAATCTCGAAAAGGATTTTCCAAAGCATTACATAACTTTCTCTCTACTCATTACATTACGTACGTACTACGTATACGGGAAAGTAATAAGTGCGTGCTCTTGAAAATAAGCTGATTTATGACAATCATTCGAACTGTGGCAAACTTGAATCATATATTCGAAAGATAATTTGACGACAATTCTTGGAGATTCCAGATCGTGGATCACGATTACAATCTCTTTGCATTTAGTCGAAATGAAAGTTTAAGTAAAGGGCCGCTACGTGTGAAATGTTAACAACCTTAAGATTCAAACAATGGTACCATAGCAATGATAGATTTGTAAAGAACACCTTTACAAGTATTAGTTTTTTGTACGCAAGAATTCATATCAATTACTTACTAAAGCATTGCAATAATTGACCACGTTTTCAGCATATTATCCAAAACATTTCAAAATTAACATTTCATGATTCCGAGATTAATTTTATCTGATCAATCACTTCCATAATTTTAATAGGGATATGTTAATCTATAAAAAAGAAACATGAAATTCACAATAAAGCTATGAAAGTTTTGTTTAGGCGTTTTTGGACACGTCTGTTTTACGTTCCTTCTTTGTTATCCACATTTCAACTCTCAGTCTGACTTCCTTGTTCTTGCACTTACCGTGTAGAATCCGTGCATTTATCTCCATCTCGATCAGGTTTGTGTCCAGTTTACGTGATGGTAGCAAATGCTGAGAATGCCTCTTGTTTTGTTTCTGGACATGAACGTAGCTTCACTAGGCGATGGTTTTCTTGGGCTCCCCAGTTGTGATAGGAGGGGGTGGGGGATGAGGGTTACTATTTTGTTAGCAATACTATACAATCAAATATTTAGTTTCTCGTTCCCTAATTTTCAAATGTTGCTAACTATGCTTTGATAAGACATTTTCTCATCGTTCAATTGGGAATAATAAAAATATAGGGTAAGGTTTCCTGTGGCTCAAGATATTGTGCGCAGATTATACTTTGTGCTCTAAACCGGCGTCGTTAGCCGAATTACTTAACTACGGTCCGTGAATTCAAGGAAGTAAAACAACTCGAGACATCACAGATTCCTGGACGGATGACCGTCTGGGAATCTCGGTTTTCCACGTCGCCGATCCCCTGGCCCCCTGGTTCTTGGATAAAGCCATTGACTGACTGCGACGATACGAGAAAAAAACACCAGGGGACTACACCAGATACATATTATAAATATATGCTCAATGTCCAAAAAGATGCGAAAAAGAAGCAACACATTACTTCGCACATACTGTTTTTACCTTTTTTTTTTGACAAAAATAAATCAATCGAAGCAATTTACTCGCACATAACACAGACCCACATAAAAAAGTTGTCAGATTCAAAGACTTGACAAATTTTTCTTTGTGCATGTCGACGCGCTGAATACGAATATGAAGCCAAATTGCTCCATCATCCTCCAGTTTTCTTCAATCGCGACAAACTGGAGGGTGGTGACGCAATTCTGGCTTCCGATTCGGATTCAGCACGTGACATACATAAACACGTGTCAATTCTTTGGGTCTGACCACTTTCTTTTTAGTTTGTGAGGCTGTGTGTAATTGGTCCTTCGTAATTCACCCTTGGGTCGAAGAGCGGTGTGCACGATCCAGTAGGCGGCGACGACGCCATCCGTAGACGAAGTAGGCGGCGTAGGTGCGGCGGTAGAGCAGCACCCAGGGGCGCATGCGCGCGCGCCCGCCGCGCAGGGGCCCGCGCTCCACGAAGCGAGGCCCCACGCGCCCGATCAGCTCGGCGTAGGCGCGCCCGTGCACGCGCAGGTACGTGTAGCGCACCCACGATCCCATCAGCATGGCCGAGACGGGCAGGTTCTTGGCCAGCGCCGCCACGTCGCGCAGATGGAACCCGATGTCCGCCTGTGTGGGAAGTAGCGCCGCCTCGCACCGATTCGCTCTGCGGAGGGACTCAGAACAAATGACACAAACTTCTACGGCGTGAAGAACGGCGAAGATGTTCACATTTGCCAACGAATTTGTTGTGCTAAATCTCATGAATTCAAATTATGCAAGTGACCTTTGCCTCAGAACAAATGGCACAAACTTCTGCGGCGTATAGAGAGTCGAAGATGTTCACATTTTGCCAACGAATATGTTATGCTAAATCTCGTGAATTCAAATTATGTATGTGACCTTTGCCTCAGAACAAATGGCACAAACTTCTACGGCGTGAAGAGCGGCGAAGATGTTCACATTTTGCCAACGAATATGTTATGGTAAATCTCATGAATTCAAATTATGCATGTGACCTTTGCCTCGACTGTCAAGCAACGCAATCTTCACTAGTGTTTGGCAGATATACTCGTACGTATTATTTTTTGAATGAGTGCCTCGTACATAACTTCAGGGCAGCAGTAGCTTCTGTTGTAAGCCAAGCTCTCAGCTATTTTTCAAAATAGTTGAGAAGCATATTGTATTAATAAGTATAGATTTAATATAATTAATAGGATTAATTGAATTAAGATAATATGCCACACCAAATATAATATACCAAAGTAATATAAGTCAGTTCAGATGAAAGTTAAATGTACCAATATTTTCCTCATAATCTTAGAAATAAATAATTTATTTTCTGTTTTGGATTCAGAAGAGAATTCCGTAGAAAGTGAGTTTGTTTTTTTCCCCTTTTTTTAAAAAAAAATTTCGTCGCACCCTGTATGTCACCGGAACATTGGGGAATTTCCAAGATTCAAAACGCTGTTGAGAACTCGGAGAGTCTTTAGCTTTATTTGCGGATAATGAGTTCACTGAATTTATGAGAGCTGGCTGTAGGACTGAAGACCGAGAGATGGACGGGATTATAAGATTGCAAAATAAGGAGTTGTAATATTACCCCAATTCCTAGAAATTACAAATTTCGTTTTTAGACTTTGTAACGGAAAAATAAATACATTCTTTGGAAATACATAGAAATATCATTAAAGTTTGGAATCGCTTTCAGCACAACTTTCTGGTTATCGTATAAGAAGATACACGGTGAATAAACAGCCCCATAAACAGAAGTGTTTCTCACACATTCAAAAACAATTCAAAAACAATTCAAAAACATTCAAAAACATTCATTGTTCTCATTGAGGATAAAATGGTGGTATGTTCTTCCATTTTAAATGAGTCATCTTTTATTTTTTCAAGAGAAGCATAAAGAAAAAACTTTTTTGAATATAAATTTTTCTCACAGCCAAGAAACTGCTGCATTCAATGTCAGTACAACCCCTACCATTCCTAGAATTTTTTAATGAATTTTCTGGTACTTTAAATAAATATAAATTTCTGAGACGAAGTGATTTAACGAAATGAAAGCAAAATATTCTTAATCCACGAAACCAAATTTGTAAACAAAACTTCGTACCTGACTGACATCCCTTCGTTACTGGCATACTAACTTACATAATTTCCTTATTATTTAATAATTTTAGCAAATGTTAAATGACTATCCATTAATTCTAATAAAAAGCAATTAATCTAAATATTATGTGGATGTTTGTGCGCTTCGTGCATCAAAACGCTCGCATGAAAACACCTGAATAAACGGAGCAAACGATTCGTGGGAGAAACAAGCAAGCGAAGCACTGTGTACAAGAGCATTATACTGCGATCTTCGTAACTTTGTCCCTGACAGAAATCAGCTGTTTCGTTGCCATCCAATCAGGAGCTTATATTTTGCGACAGTGACGTCTCTACGGTGACGTTCAAGCTCCCGATTGGATGAAACCATGAACAGCTGATTTCTGTCAGGGACAAAGTTACGAAAATCGCAGTATAAACACAAACAGACACAATAACGGGGAAGCACCAGTTCGGAGGCGAAGTGCAGCGTGAAGATGAGCCAGATGGTGAGCGCCCAGGCGCCCGAGGCGGCGCGGGCGGCGGCGGCGGCGGCGCCGGAGCCCTGGGCGGAGAGCGGCGCCAGCAGCCCCGCGCGCCGCAGCATCCACTCGTTGAGGTGCATCAGGTCCCCGGCCAGCGGCGGCCACCCGCCCGCGCCCGCGCCCGCGCCCGCGCCCGCGCCCGCCGACACCAGCGGCTGCTCCGCGGTCATGGCAACCCTGCAAGGGTTCGTGCGAGTTCATCAGTAGACATCGGATGTTTAGGCACTAAAAAATCGCCTTTTAGGCGCCTAAAAAGGCACTGAAAATGTGAAGAATAAGGAGGAAAAAAGGCACTGTCATAAATTACATTCACAATAAAATTAAAAATTATTTGTAAGGCTCCATACATATTTACAACTCTTCTACATTTTATTTTTAATAGTTTCTATAGCAATATATTACCAGTAACTTTTTAAGGATCGCAATTTCAAATCTGCAACGATTGGGAGACAAAATCAGTTTGAATACAGAGAAGGATTTCTGAATATCTACTGATGTGTCTGGCATATATTTTAGAAGTTCAAAATTAGCAACACTGAAACATTCTGGGAATTTACATTATTTCCACTCAAAAGGCGCCCTCGGCCAATCGACCATTTTCTCCGAACATGGTTAGTATTCATGAAATAGGGTAACGGAGAAAAATATGTTGGTATACTTCAGGAATTCTCTCATATTTCAAATGCAAATAAGTGAATTGAAGGTTTCAAAATGAATGATCAGGTTGGACCATGGCCGATTTTCTGATATCTTAGCATTGTATATAAAATAATACCTAAAAGGGAAAAACGTGCAATAATTCTAAAGAAAAGGCATTTATGCAAATAAGGCATTTATGCTAAAATAAGCAAAAATAAGCATTATAAAACTTCCTCATATGTCATCATTTGTTATGATTCGTGCACATATATTATCAGCCTTTAAATAAGTTTGCTAGAAAAAAATAGGCATTTCCCTAAACATCCGATGTCTAGTGATCAGGGTGCGTGTGTGTGTAATGTTGTGTGAGTAGTCTGAATGCAGGAGAGAAGTGGAATGTCAAAAGTCAGTTCAGAAAAACAAAAATGTTACAAAAATATGACATCATGTGGCCTAGAAGTTTTGAATTTACTTCAACTTGTCAAGTGTGTCTCCCAAAGGCACCACCCCTAGACCACCGCCTCAGGGAGTTCTACAAGATATACATATCCAATTCATTGTCACAACAGGAAACTGCAATGGTTGCACCTGCAAGGGTGCGGGTTGCACCCACTAGGGCAACAACACTGCAAGGGTTGCCATGTATTTATCATCACATGTATTTATCTTATTTATTTATCACATGTATATATAAGCATCACATGTAATTTTTTTTTTTTTTTTTGCGAACAAGCCACTTCCGACCACGGTGGGTATACAATTCATCAGGGGGCGTATTAGTATTACGCAAGATCCGATTTTTACTCCCCAGGGTTGTTAGCCCTGAAGATGAAGATGATATGATGATGAATGATGATAATAGTGAAGAGCGAAAGGACCGCATACACACACATATAGACATACACAAATACATTCATATCCGAGTCGGGACTTGGACTCCGCGACCCTGCGGTCCGAGATCGCCCCGAAACTAGTGGCTTAGCGATCTCGGCCACGGGGCCGGCTATCACATGTATTTAATAAACAGTTAAATGTAATATAAATTTATTTATGACTATAGGCTTATCCCTTTTCAAGCAGTATGAGGCGTCACCCAACATAAAAAATGAATTGTATTAGTAGTCAATAGGGATACCGTTCTCCTCATCGAATAACTTACAGTCCTTCCTTCGTATCTTTTATTTTTTGCTCCGCTATTGA
>JAHLJT010000265.1:0-63984 GCA_031308135.1 Acheta domesticus
CACACGAATCACCCATCCAATTATCACTAGTACATCAACGCAATACGCAGGCGCACAACGAAAAAACTTTGAACCTACAAAAATGTACAATTGTTAGTGTTTATTTCTGATACTTTGTGTCAGTATACCCATTTGATGAATGTTCAAAATGACTGATTTTAAATTTGCGACGAGAATATAATTTTAAAATACAAAAATTAATTTAGATTTCCTCTATGAATGTCTTTCATCTTTCCATTCATTCGCTCAGATATACATCAATTTTCGAGATTCAATGGCGAATGTGCACGTTTTGGGGTCATCTTTTCTACGAAAACTGTATTTTCTGAACCGTCCCGTCCAGCGGTCCACTTGTCCGTTCTGTGAACACACACGCTAGTGCCTAAACTATTCGTAACATTTGCTAACAACATTGTGCATTATGAGGTGGCCGACTTCGAGATCCTGCAATTTGAAAATATAATTCTTTAATATTGTAGGATTTAGGGAACACCGATTGTCGATTTTTCCTTCACGTGAAATTAGTTCTTGACATCAGATTTCTTTATAATATATCATGTAAACTTTTTCTGAAGAGATTACTTGTTTTTTTGCCCATCTTGAATGAAATATGAGCGACATTAAATAGTATTAATTTAAGATTTTCTCAAACTGCATCAATATTTGTTCTTTAATGTTTTTTTCATGGATCGTTCATACTATTCACTGAGTCAATGAAATAAACCTTATAATTTTAATTTTAATATTCTTCACTTAGGCGTTCTTTACTACGCTATTCGAGGCCAAAGTTTAATCAAAATTTTGGGGAGTCATTTTGAGAAAATTTTAAATATTTACAAAGACTTCCAAATCAAAAATGTTTCTGGCAAACTCAGAGGGCCTCGAAATCATTTAAATCATCGAGGAATATCAATGTTGAAGAAAATCGGAAGTACAGTTTAGGCGCTAGCATTAACCATGATGGACGAACGGACAGACACACAGACAGACTGCTATTTTGCGTCGAAATTAATTTTTATTGTTATACGTGTTTATATTTTAATGTTTTAATACATGACTCAAAAAAGGAATCATCTCAGCAAATATGAAAAATTAAAAAAAAAATTATGTTACGTAACAATTAATATCCCCTTAACCCCCATGTAACGCAGAGTAACACAGGCTCAGACTCCCCTCCCCCTTTAACCGTTCGTAATTTATGGACGTTCCCTTACACAACGTGTTTAGAAAAATAATTTGCTATTTCTCGTAAACAAAACGATTTACTCAGTTTTCGTTAACAGGACTTGGCACATAAGGTTTTTTGATGAAAATTCACCGCATACGATTACAAAACTTCTCTTGTAACGAAGTAAGTATGAAAAAGTAAAAAATATGTACAGGCACAATAAATATATTGCTGTGAAGAGGGTGGAAAAAAAAAACGAAAAGCTAATTCAGACTACAAGTATTAAGAGACTAACAAATACAGAAAATCGTGCTATTTTGGAGTATGAACTAGAAAGGTTAGCTTTTATCTCAGAAATAGGAATTTATATAACAAGTAAAGCTGGAAAAATAGCGAGTTGCTGTAATTCAAACTGCGATACTGCGAGTATTAAACTTTTTATTTCTATAAAAGCAAAATTTTTAGCGTCTCTGAAGTAGACAGGTTCTTTCACTAATGAGATAATTAACTCTTATGTTGGCTTTGCTATTCTGAGAATGAATGAATAGAAGAATGAATAGGAAATACGAATATTTCAGTTTGCTTTGGCGTGAGTGAAATATTGATTTTTCCTTGGCAACGCTGTATAGCCCCTTATCTGATTTCACCCGGAGTCGAAAGTGCTTCCCCAGGAAAATTGGCAAGTCATGCTAGCTTTGAGGCTTATGAGAGAAAATCGATAATCCTCTAAAAAAAGATGATTTTATCAACTCTTTCTGAACTATAATATCGAATCAAGCAAAGATATATCACTAACATTGTCGCCCGGTGTATAAGTGGAAGCAGTCATTTTTGCGTTAATTTTTGGTAAAAATATTTTTCTGGATATCAAAAAATTTCTATTCATTTTTTTACTCAAATCTGTATTATCTTTGTTTTCTTTAAAAAATAGAAGACACAAAATATTTCTGCATACATTTGAAATCAATGTCCAAAAACATTTCCACTTCAAAATTTTTCGACAAATTGAATTTTGAAATTTATTTTATTTTACTTTAAAGCTATGAAATTTCAACACACACCTAAAGACGTCCCATAAATATTCATCAGAACTACCTTCTGGAAAACTTGTTAATTTCAAAGTAGAGATTGCAAATTCGAAGTATTGACACAGTAAGAATAATGTGTAATTTCTGATCACCAGCAATTCCTATCATCTTTATTCACATTCTCTATGAAAAGCGTTGTGAGACAGTGCATGCATTATAAAATTAAATTATTTTCCTTGTAATTATAGATTATTTTGTTTCTTTCTAAGTAAAGGAGACAAACATATACATAGTAGGAATATAACTCATATCAAGCAAAAGAGAAAAGTCAAGACGGGTTTTAGTGAATTACTCACAGACACAAAAAACGTCCTATTTCTTGTCGATATATCGCTAAAATTCTGCAAGATTTCTTACGACGTACGATTACAAGATTACTAAAAGACTCTCTTTCCGAAGTATGTAACTTCGAGGTATCCGAAGTATTAAGACCGCAATTCATTGTCCTTTTTGTATTCTAAGACATACAAACAGTTTGTTTGTGGAAAAAAAGAAAATAACAGTACAATATTTTAAAATTCATTATGTTTCCGATTTAAAATCGTGTTATTTATTTTACTACAATAAAATCGTGTTATTTCAATGCCGCACGTCAATTACAATTTTTTAGAATTCCTTGTTCGCTATCACGAATTTTGCCCGTTTCATGCATAACATTGTCAAGACAAAAGTATAATTTTGTAAATTAGTGGATTTTTACTTTCCCGTATACATACGTATATACGAAGCGTGATGAGTTCCATTTTTCTCTCCCCACAGCCAATGTCCTGACATTGCTATTGTAATACATATCTTTGATTGTTTCTTTTTTGTTTTTCACGTATTGTTCTTTATTTATATGGTGTCTTGGATGCAGTCGTGTGTTGTTTAGCGTTGATGCTTTTTGTCCATGAACTTTTTCTTATTTTTGAGTTTTTTTCATGGTGTTGTCCCAATACTCCCATTTTAAATTTATTTCTATTTTTTATAGCCGATCTTCATTATTTCCCCCTCTTCTCTTTCTTGTATTGCTACTTGCCAGAGTGCAGCATAGATCACTCTTTCCTGTCTTGTGAGAACATTTTCTATATAAGTGTCTTTATCTTTAATTTATTCTTGTTCTCCGTGATTGACATTTTATCTCATTATTCTTCCTGTTTATTTTCTCCAATAAAGAATGCATCAACAAAGTTTATATTCCCAACTACGGTTTCCAGGATGTTTTTTGTTTTTTCTCTTTGTATGTGGCTGGGTTTCCTTGTCGTGAATCCTTTTCATTTTCATCACTATGTTATTTCTTTTCTCCTTTTTTTATTATTTTTACTTTCCCGTATACGTACGTATATACAAATTATATATGTAGTGTAGGGAAAGTTATGTAATGCTGCACGAGAAAACGCGGATTTTCTGGAAAAAAAGTCATTTTTAGGCCACGATCACGAAAAAGTGGATAAATCCTGAGCTAAATTAAGAAATATCCTCTAACACAGTAGTTTATCCAGAATACATGTGTTGTGGGTCCTTGATACCGAAAAACCAATTGACGGCAAAACGTCCGTCTGTCCGGTGTATGTGACCAACACTAGCGCCTAAGCCATGCGTAGGATTTTTCCAAATTGAAGAAACCCCTGTCCATTTGGCTTGCGTTGCCCTGCGATTTTGAAAAGCATTCATTAATTTTTGGGGCTACTTTACATGAAGCCTCCGAACATTTTCAAAATTTTCTCAAAAACGGATCAAAATTTTTAATCGAAAATTATGATATAGGATTAGGTTTAACTTATGTAATATTCTTAATATCACATTTTCTATTTTAAATGGCCTGAAAAATTGAGAAAATGTTAAATAAAATAATGTCAGCCATGGATGACAGCTGGAAAGTAGGTGGTGTAAAACCAAAAAACTAGTCTAGATTAAAGAAATCAGAAGAGATCTAGTACGAGAAACTCTGTGAAATTCTGTTGCAACACTAGTTTCTTTTATGTGACAACGAAAACGCTCCAACACTTGCGAGGTTTGGCATACAGGCAGTCCCACCAACTATGGGCCTCCCCCGTAACTTCTAAACGGTTCCCGATATAGAAATGTAGTTTTCGCCCAACAATGCGGAATCATGGGGCAAGTAATGTACCGTAAGGATATTGTCCGAAAAATTTTTAGTTTTCGAGAAAATTAATCATCTTTCATTTTTAAATGGAACCATGATTTTTTCTCACTAGCGAGAGGTAGATCATAAGTAGACGAGTGCAATGACGTAACATGTTATTGTTTTAATAGTATTTTGAGCACAAAATTATACTTTCTGACAAGTGATTTTAAATTAAATGCACGAGATTTCCTGTGTCAATTCTTGCAACTGTTGCCATTCAGGAAGGTTGCATTCCCGGCGCCGGCTCTTTTCGAGGAGAGGCCGCGAAGGCCTTTACCAAAAGTGACAATAGCGACAAGCAGCTACAGCAAAAAGTGCAGGTTTTATTTACAATCTCTTGCCAGAAAGTATAATTTATTACACAAAATACTATCAAAATATGAACATATGTTACATCATTGCATTCCCCTTTTTATGATTTATCTATTGCTAGTAAGAAAAATATATGGTTCGATTTAAAAAAAATCAAAGTTGATTTAATTTCTCCAAAACTAAAAGTATTTCAAACAATATCTGTACACCATTTCACTTGCTCCATGACTCCACATTGTTGAGCGAAAACTGTATTTTGATATCGGAAGTCGTTTAGGAGTTATAGGGGTGGCCCACAGTTGGTGAGACTACTTGTAGTAAATCACCAGCTGATTATGTAATGAAATCTCGAAACCTATGCTCTCAAATTCAAATCTCAGTTCGGAGAGTGATTTCGCGGGTGCTAAACACTCCCAAAACGACGTTTTTGGATCAATGCCGCGATTTTTAATTAAGAGATGAGACATCATTGGCCGCGACAATATATGCAATCCAGTTGGAATTGTGAAATTTTTGCTGGGGGTTAACTTGAATTTTTATATTACGTAATTGTTATAAAGAAATCGAGAGAGTATGTCCACCACTAGTTTTTTCAATTTAGAGGGGAGACAATATTACACAAGAACTACAAATACATAGTAACACTCGAATGAAAACATAGCTTTGCTCGAAATATTCAAATTACGGAAAAATATAAATATTCTGAAAAACTATAAACTACAAAATAGAAGTTCTAAAGTTGAAGAATAGATTTCATTAAAAAATATGGTTTGAATTTTGGTGGTGTAGGTCAGGATCACAAAAAATCAAATCAGATTTTCGATTTCGAGAGGAATTTACTAATTATCGAACATAAATCATAATTGCAAAAGCATTTTACTAAAATTTAGGTAACAATTAAAAAATTGGAGCAGATTTTGAATAGATTTTAAAGATCTTATGCGTGAAGTGACAGCCACAATTTTGTTATGAGAATCAAATTCGGCTCCCAACGAGTTAGGTTATGCATTTTCCCCAAAATGTCGACATCAATATATAGAATATTTATTTCCTTTTAATCACATTCTCCGCCGTCCTCTATCCGTGTTTCAGTCAAATGGTAGAGAACGTAAGATTCTGGTCGTTCAATTATTCTGAAAGTAATCATCCTAACAATGGTTATATTTAGTTTAAATGATACTCTTAATGTTTGCTTTTCTGCATGGGTTGAAACACGGGCTGCATTTAAATAACACAATTAATTAACGAAATTGTGGATGTTATTTACTATTATAAGGTAGTGGCTCCGCTGTTGAAATGACTGATTCATTCATATGCTCAGAGAATTTGTGTGTTCTCATAAGATGACCTTCTTGGCATTTACGTATTAGAGAACTTTTGTAACAACCCATGTTTCCATTCCGCAAAGCAATCGACTTGCGTTCTGAAGGTAGTTTCAAATACCATTCTGGTGTCAGGGTCGCATGAGAAAAGAGTGTCGCTCAATGCACGTTGCATTTGGGAAAAACGGCTTGAAGGGTAGATTTGTGAGAGAACTGCCACTGACTTCCAAAGAAATGGGAGTTGTCATGACATGCTAAATTCTTAGAAACAATTACATATCTCGAAAACGAAAGGCGGTAGCGCCGATTGGATTGCGGAATTTTGCATCTCCTTCAAAGGCAGTTTAGAAAAGACAATAAAATAATTTCGCAAAATTTGTAAATTTATGAACAATTTCCAAATTTGCAGTTCTGAAGAGGGAAGGGGTCTCTTATATTCCAGAACCGAAAACTGCAAATTAACAATTTTTCAACAATTAACAATTTTATAAACAATTCCGAAATTTGCGCTATACGGAGGAAGGGTCCTCAAATTGTCTTTGAGGTGAATATTGCAAACTAACAATTTTGACAAGCGATGCAAAATTATTACTGAATACTTAGTTTAATTATTGCAAAAACCTTAAATTTCGTAAACACTGATATTTGAACACTATTACTTCGCCAAAACTTCCAACTCCCAATTATTTTTCCGATTCTGCAGCCGCCTTCGCACACTTCATTTCTTCGTCTCGGATCCGTAATATTCATACACATACGTAAGTTGTTTTGCGTTGAAAGAGGGGATATTCAATTGATTTTTTTGCAAGTAAATCAGAATTAAATATTTCCAAATTTCCTTTTCAAAATCCACTAATTCTATTGCATGTGTTGAACTTTTTATGTCATATTGTATGATATTATCTTTATTGATATATTTCTTGTAGACGATCGAATGGCTTGCATGACGACGCGATGGAGACTATCCCCGCCCCCTGTGCCTTCTACGTCAATACTCTCAATCATTCGGATAAACACGCGTATCATAGAGAACGTTCAAACTAGAGATCATGATTGCGGGAAATCTAGCCTATCAGCTTCTCTGTCGTTGGCAGTTGGTTCCGAGTGTTCTTTTGTAATAGTTAACTATGAAAGAACCAGATGGCGTTATCGTCCGTACAGTGTGCCAAAATGCGCGGAAAGACGGGCACTTCTGAATTTGGCCGTTACCCATTTTATGTGTCGAGAACGGTACTTTTAACTCTCTAAATACTTTAAAACTCACATGTTTTCTTGCCACAATTTGTGTACCAAACGGACTAAGGACAATGTTTATCCATTGACGTTCTTCACTACTTTAAGGGATTTCGTTCATATGTTCCACCAACGTTGAAAACAAACAAATCACCAACGAACACTCACGGACTTTACATAGCACATGTTCAAACCCCAATGAATATCGTAATAATTCTAGCAAGACCGTCTAGAATAGATAATATACTATTCTAGACGGCCTTTATTCTGGACATTGATGAAAACAGTAGAAGATCTCAGACCTCATCCTCTGGTGGCGCGCATCTAAGCTATTGACAATGATCCACTATTGAATCTGTGATGTAAAGCCAGGCGAAAAATGTCCGGAAAAGTAATTATTTTGTGAATATAGTAAGGTTTGCGATTGTAAATCATAGCCTATGTTACTCCAGATCTTTAAAAGAGCTACTACAAAAGTTTCATCAGTATTGGTTCAGTAGATTCAGAGATTATCGCGCTGTAAGTCAGTGCAGTTCTGTCTTTATACAGGGTGAGTCACGTAACTTTAGCACCTTCTGTAACTTTTGAACGGTTGAAGTTATTGCAATGCAGTTTTCACGGAAGTGCATGAGGGGAAGGGGCTAATAGATACGTGCATTAATTTCTATTTTATCACTTGTATTTCACGAGATTTTTCAGGTAACTTTGTTTTTTTCAAATGGAACTATACATATTTTTTCAGTCCACCATGACGAGCGTAAAAAGACAAATCCAATGAT
Organism: Acheta domesticus; assembly: GCA_031308135.1. NCBI lineage: Eukaryota > Metazoa > Arthropoda > Insecta > Orthoptera > Gryllidae > Acheta > Acheta domesticus. Next base: position 8,031 of record JAHLJT010000265.1, read on the forward strand.
GTACATATTGTCATATGTTAGATAAGCATTTTTTTTATTAATTTTGATTTTTGAGACTGGGGTTTAACGGACATTTTGAATAGTATACCACACAAGGTCACCCAGCGCTCCACCAGCAACGCGCGCCCGAGCAAGGGAAGGGAGATTGAAGATACGAAACATATTCCAAATATTCACAAAACCATTGCAGTTTTTTCCTGAACTGTGCTTTCCATCCTTCCGCATTTTCAGATTTTCGACTTTCTTTGATTGAAGGAAATAAAGGATGGAAAATAAGGATTTGTCATTAGTTTGTATCGTATTGAAATTGTTTATAACTTCAACTCCATTTAATGGGGTTTCATAAGATACGTATTAATGGGATCTTGAAACAAAGCACAATAAAAATAAATAATTAAAACTGTACACAAAAATATTGCGTATTTTGAGCAAACAATTTCAATGTTAATAAGAATAACTTAGGGATAGAAATAATCTTATTTCAATAAATACTACTTAAGACAAATCCGTATTTTCAATCCCTAAGAAACACAAAATATCTGAAAATGGATCAGGATGGAAAGCAGAGTTCAGGAAAAAATGCAACAGTTTTGTGAATATTTTTCGTATCCTCAAGTACTAAAAATCCCTTCTCTTTCCCGACCCCGCGTTTGCTGGGGGAGCGCTGCGTGACCTTGTGGGGCTGACAGTTACAATGAAAATATCCGTTAAACACTAGTCACAAAAAATCACAATTACTCAAAAAAATGCTTATCTAACATATGACAATATTTATATCTTTGGATTCGTCTCTTTACGCTTGTCATGATAGACTGAAAAAAATATGTATAGTCCCATTTGAAAAAACAAAGTTACCTCAAATATCTCGTAAAATACAAGTGATAAAAGAGAAATCAATACACATATCAATTAGCCCCATTCCCTCATTCACTTCCGTGAAAATTGCATTGCAATATCTTCAACCGTTCAAAAGTTACAGGAGGTGCTAAAGTTATGTGACTCACCCTGTATATTAGTATAGATGTCTTTGAGAAAGCTTTCGTGTCCAAAGAATCAAATCAGAGTAGAAGAAAAGCAATACTAAAACCCTTGGATAAACACTGAAATCAATGAACTGATAAAACAAAGGGATAACCTTTTTAAAACAAGTGGTGCTACAACAGCACTTACTTTCCCGTATTAGAGGAAACAGCTAAGTAGTACTGTAATATTGCACTTTATGCGCTACTAACATCTTCGCTTGGAACTCACTATTTCCATTGCAGTGTTGTCAGAACTATGTGAGTTCTACACCTTCACAAAAATAGAATGCAAAAGTTTTGTAACCCTGTATTGGAAAAAGAAGCCTGATACCCTGGAAATATAGAAATGCCTTCCATTGGGCCATGATTAGGGAAGAGTATTTTAAAACCATGCAACAAATTCTCTACTCACTACAAATAGTACAGCATTTGGTGCAAAACTAAATATTTGCCTGCAAACATCAACATAAATTAGACAATTATAACTCCTTTTCATACAGCTCCATTAGGTCACAACAATGACACTAATTCACAGATATTCGCGAGCGCAAAGTGAATTCCATTGTTGCAGACCCTGCATTGTCGCTATTCTGAGAGCTATTAATTCTTTATACTTATTTCAAATATTTCAAAATAAACAATTTCTAAAATATTAATGTGTAAGTCTATAACAAAGTTCGAATGTAAGAAACGAAGAAAGAAATAATATACAAAATTGCACATTCTAATTTACGACGCATCCAGCTGTCCGAAGCGCAGTAAATTTACAGCAGCCTATTATGTTTGTCACAAAATTAAAGAAAAACTACTCGTATTTTGAAAAAATTAAGCATGACCGTATTTATTTTATTTATTTATTTGTCAAAAAACAGAAACAGAATGGCACAGACTTTCCCGTATTAGTTTTCTATTTTCCTGGGTCTTCCCTTGCTATTCGGAATTGCCACATACTCTTTCTTGCCAGCTACCATCTATCATCGCCAAAAGTACATTTTTTTGGCATTTTCTTAATTTTTCGGTTTCCTATTGGTAGAACAGAAACATTAATTTTAGAATATTAAAGAACACAAAAACCTAGCCGTAAATGGCAATTTTCTTTTAAAAATTATGTGCCGTTTAAGAGAAAATGGCGTTTTAGTACTACTAAAAACGCGAATTTGAAGCTCATTTTCACAGAAAATTTTTGAGTCTTCAAAATACTTTATTTGAAGTTATTTGAAGCACTTACACTCACAAATATAATAATCTTTACAAATTGCGGATAATGTGCTTATTAAAGATGTGAGAGATCTTTCAAAAAATTTACATTTATATAATTTTTGAAAAAAAACAAAAAAACTCAAAATAAACTTCACGCTATACTAATGAGTGTAATTAGCACTATCCGTTACAAACATTTCAAGAAAAAAATTGCAGCCATATACGCGTTTGAGCATTTCTGAAAATGCCGAAATTTGAGCTACTTTTCACAGAAAACGGTAGTGTTTTCGAGAAACTATACTTGACATTATTTAAAGCATATATACTCGTAAATATAATAATGTAAAAAAATCGCCGATAATGTAAATATTAACGACGTGAGAGACAAGTAAAAAAATTTACATTTTTGTAATTTTTGAAAAAACCAACCGATAGACCAAAATGGCTTTTATGTCATTGATAGAGTACATTTACCACTATCCCTACCAAAAGTTTAAAGAAAAAATTTGGAGCCGTTTTTGAGAAAATTTTGTTTTTGTAATTTTTAAAATTGAACATATTGCACGCAATATTGCACGAAAACTACCAAAATTGTGAAAAACATTTACATGACCTTTATTAAAGAACTCAATATGCAGAACAAATTTTATTTGAAGAAAAAATCTCTATCTTCAATTTTGTAGTTGGAGAAAGACGCCGAAAAAAATTCAAACTTTCACAATTTTCGAAAATTCAAAGCTGTACGTGAAAATCGGACCTATGCCATGTTAAAAAGTGTATTTTCCTCCATTCATACAAGAAATTTAAAGACAAAATTTGGAGCCGTTTTTGGGAAAATGTTGAAAATCCCCGGGGGGCTTCATATAAAGTACCCCCAAATTTTAAAGAATCTTTTTCAAAATCACAAAGCTTCGACTAGAATCAGATCGACTGGGGAATATCAATTTTGAAGAAAATCGACCGAACGGTTTAGGCGCTAGCGTTGACCACAGACGGACAGACGGACGGAATGCCGTCAATCGATATTTAGGTATAAAGAAGCAACAAATCATGGATTTTGACCACACCACGAGATAGAGGATTTTTTTTCTTAATTTAGCAACTGGTTTTATCCACTTATTCGTTTTCACGGCCCGGCAATTAATTTTTTTCCGCCGAAAATTGGCCATTTTTTCGCGCAGCATTACATAACTTTCCCTATACTACGTATATCACTCCGTGTATACGTACGTATACGGGAAAGTAAAATGGAAGAGGATTTCAGTTAATAATGAAGAATTAAAAGAAACAATAAGAATAAATTATAAAAAAATAAGAAATGAGGTCACAAAAAGAATTCAAATGCAAAAGAAAGACTATTTTAGTAAGTTATTTGAAAATAGCAGACAAGACATTAAAAACACATGGAAAACTATAAATAAACTTCTTGGAGTACCAGAGAAAAAATCTTTGGATGAAGTCATAGTAAAAAAGTTAGGAAAAGCAACATGATTGATCATGTAGTAGAAAGATTTTCAACAGCAAACGGATAACATTATACATAAGAGCAATCTAGAAGTCTTGCCAAAAAAAGTAACTCGCGTTTACTGCCTGAAATCACACTGGAGGAAATTATGTTATTAATAAAAGGGATGGACAGCAATAAACCTCCAGGAATTGACAACATAACCATAAAAGATATAAAACTTAATATTAATGCATTAGCACCAATTATCATGAATATTATAAATTTGAGCATTAATAAGGGAACTTTTCCAGACAAATTAAAAGAATCCATAATCAGACCAATTCACCAATTCTAAATACAATCAGTAAAATATTCGAAAAATATATATCACAAAAATTGACAAACTTCTTGGAAAAATTTCACATAATAGATAATAATCAATTTGCATACCAGAAACACAAAAACACTACGGATCTATTGGAGAATTTAGTAGAAGAATTAAATGAAAAATTACACAAGGGATTTCATGTCATGGCATTAAGTATAGACTTGTCAAAAGCATACGATATGATTAACCACGAAAAAATGCTAGAAGCACTAGAAAGTATAGGAGTAAGAGGTAATGTGTTACAGCTATTTAGAAATTACCTTGAAGGGAGATCCTTTAAAGTAAAAATAGATAACACTTACAGTGATACAAAATCTGTAAAATTGGGAATACCACAAGGAAGTTTCCTTGGCCCGATACTTTACTTAATATTTGATTAAAGATTTAAATACTTATTTAGAAGATGGATCTTATTACGTATATGCCGATGACAAGATGCTTATAGCTACAAACAGAGAGTATATATCAGAGTCGGCACTCAATGCTATTTCCAACGATCTTAACGGTTCTTATTTTCATGGAGAGGGAAGCATCCATCTTGGACCCAGCCTTCAGCAGCCAATATCGTCGGAGGGCGATCTACCAATAGAGATGGCGCGAAGATGTTGACCGGGGCATTTAAAATTTCATCACTAAGGAATTTTTCAAAATTGTGAAAAATTATATGAATATAATTTATTTTATGTAAAATACGCTAGGCAATTTAGAAGCCAATAACTATTAACATTTGGGATTCTGAGTCGGATAAAGGAATTGATACGGACAAAATAAAAAGTTATTTCATATACACAATATTTATTTCTAAATTATGTAAATAAACATGGTCATACACAATATAAACAGCTTAATTTAATTTTTCCAAAATCAATATAAGTAATAATATGTTCAGATTATTCACTTTGCTGTCGACTGAATATTGAAATCATTCATTTAGAAAATTGCCAAAATACAAGTAGCCATTATTCCTTTAATATTGTATAATGAAAATAACATCCCTGTTTTAAACACCGTTAAAATTTTAGCTTTATTAAAACTGCAAATAAGGTATTATAGTAGCAATGAATATTATTGAAAAGTTTTGTAAATGAACAAGAAACTTGCATCTGCACAAAATGTCTACAAAAACTATCCAGTTCACTACCACATTAAGAGACACAATATATGCATTTCTATATACATTTCTATATATGAATATACTAAATAAAATCTCATTATTTAGAAGAACTGATAAACTTGACTGACCAATGTAAAACTCATGTTCAACTTAAAAAAACAAAATTTCAGAAAAACTCTTCATATCAGAAGATTGGCCACACATTTCCACACCATTTTATCACATGCACAAGAAAAGTGAAATCTCACTTCTTGTTTCATTCATTCAATCATCAAGTTTAATTTTAGAATTGCGAAGAAATATGTTTAGAACATTGTATACATTTCCAATAAGTGTTGCGCAATTGTACAAAGAGCTGTTCATAGTCAATACCAGTGGAGAAAAATATTTTCTCTTTGGATTAAAAATGAACAGCACCATTTATAATGAAACAGATATTCTTTAAATTGCAATTTTTTTTGAAAGATTCATATGTTTTACATATTTCATATAATTTTCTTGGACACCAACATTATGTAAATATCAAAATTAGAATATGTAACACAAAACCATCCTCAATGTACCACCACTAGTACGTATCATCTGTATAAAAGTGAAACTTATGTCCAAGTTGGATGATTTTTGGACTTAGATTTCACTTACATTCAGTTATTACATGCAATATATTTATTGTCCAAAAGCTCAGCTAGTAAGACATTTTGAATAAATTTTCAATTGAGAAAATACTTACATGTATTGTCTGTTCAGTCATATGAATGATTTTTGACTGATGCAACTAAATTGGATGCATTATTGGTGATTAACAAAGTACAAATGATTTCTATTAATTTCACAAACATTGGCTAACTTGTGCTTAAGTTATTTTACTCCCTATTATTTTTGTAACTATGCCAACTGGAGAACGTTCACATAATGGTGTCGTTAATTTTTAATCCAAAGAGAAAATATTTTTCTCCACTGGCATTGACTATGAACAGCTTTGTACAATTGCATGACACTGTTATTAGAAATGTTTACAATGTTCTAAACATATTTCTTCATAATTCTAAAATTAATATTTTTGAGATTTCACTTCTCTTGTGCATGTGATATAATGGTGCAGAAATATTTGTACAACTAGAATGCAAGAAAAGTACTCTTCAAAACTTCCTTTTCAGGAATATCATTTATACGCATATTTTGTGATGAAAATTTAGTTTATTGCCAGCTTCATTAAAAACAATGAAAGTAAACAGAGGCTCTCTGAAATTCAGAATTTATGGCCTGTCCATTTACATCCACAAGCTAATTCACACGCTTAATCATTTCCTTCTTTTTGACATGAATTGTATCAATTCTTACTATATTCTTTATTGTGATATTAGAACACTGTAAATCACTCATGAAAACAATTCTAACCTTCAACTACACACACTTAAATCACACTTACAAGCTAGTATTCCCGTTCAAGTATCTGGTGAAAAAATACACTTCAGAGAGTGATATTTAACTAGTTCTATCATCAAACAGAAAACTAGTGGTGCTTCCAACGCACATACTTTCTCGCTCTGCTTCTATACGGACCTTATTGCTATTCCACTACTCCATAAACCAGCAAAAGTGTACAATACCAGCAAACCATTTCGGTACCCAGATCCGACAAACGAAACTCAAATTCAACGAACCGGCACTTATACCACTACGTAACACCAACACCACCTCGGTCGAACAGAGCCATAAAAGAATAGAACCGACCGAAATGCTCATAATTTTACTTAAGTCTTCAATTTTGCCGTTTTTAAACAGTTTTTTGCAATTTTCGAAAAATAGGGCCTATCAACGAAAATGATGCCTACGTCATTCCCTTCAACGTTCTTCGCACTATTCAACAACAAAATATAATCAAAAAATTTGGAGCCTTTTTTTTAATTCACAAAATCTCAAAATGGGCTTCATGCAAAGTATCCTCAAATACTAAGATATCGGTTTCAAATTCAAGAGGCCTTGAGACGAGTCAAAACCATCGGGGAATATCAATTTTGAAGAAAATCGACCGAACGGTTTAGGCGCTAGCGTTGACCACAGACGGACAGACGGACGGAATGCCGTCAATCGATTTTGAAGTATGAAGAAGCAACAAATCATGGATTTTGACTACACCACGAGATAGAGGATTTTTTTTTCTTAATTTAGCAACAGATTTTATCCACTTTTCTGTCGCCAGACCCCTGCTATAAGAGATTTTCTGGCGAAAATTCTCCGTTTTCCGCCGCACGATTACATAACTTTCTCTTCTTACGAAGAATTCGTAAGGCGAGAAAGTAAAAAGCAGTCCTGAACAGACCATGATAGATCTGAACAGACAATAAACAACACACTACACTAGGACACTTCACTTCAAATTCAAAATTACTACCCAGCAATATTAAGAGATAACAGAAAATGATGGTATTGTACTGCATAGCACCGCAGGAATGAATAGCACTCATAACTTCTTTTCCAGTAGGCGTAGAAGTGTCTGAAATACAAAAAAGATATGTTATTGGAATTCAAGATGTATAGTGCTGTACTTCTTGTAATAAAACAAGGTTTTTGCACTCACCAGGTCTTGCGAGGAAGCCAAATTGAATAATACACAAAATGAAACCACTGTGGACCGCATTCTCCGCATTTCCTAAAGTTCTAATAGGTAGCAGACATTCTCCATACCTATAATAAAATCCGTAATATATACATTAATAATTATAAACAAAACATACATTCAATTTAATGTTGTTGCAACAAAAATAATGAGACCATATTAAAAGTAGTGAGAGAATAACATTCGTTATCATACTATGAAACCGTTCTTTAACGAATCATGCAAAACATTAAATATTACTCACTTTTTCAGGATTGCACGGAAAAGTAATCAGCTTTGTACATTCCACGTCTTCTGTTTGGTTGTTATGGCAATTGGGAACCCAACAACTCCTATTATTAGGCATTTTACCTTCTGATTACAACAAAAGGCAAAACACACCACCACTTCTTATAACCAGATTTTTAACGTTTGTAACGGGATTTTCAAACTTCGGAGACCGTTCAGAAAATTATCGCCAGATAGCAGTACTTTCAGGGTCCTTTTTGGAGAATTCCCGTGTCGCTATCTTTGGGTCGCTATAACAACTTCGTGGTCTATCGCTGAACCTGGGTCCGAGATGGCGGACCCCCTCATCCCTACACTCGGTCCCCCACCCCCACTCACTGCCCCCACCACACGCTGGAATAGTGAGAACGAAAGGCCTATCTAGTGACGCCTCCCTTGCTACAAACAAAGATCAAAAAAGAGCGGAAAATGAGTTGCAAGAAAAACTTGGAATATTCCAAAAATGGTGTCATGACAAAGGTCTTATAATTAATGAAAAAAGACTAAAATACTGCACATCACAGCACCAAAAATTGTAAGAGCACAAGTTAAGATATTCTTTCACAGAGCAGACTGCATCCACAAGGATTTTAAAAACTGTCAATGCAATGGTATAATAAATTCTGTAAACAAACTAAAGTATGTGGGCTTAACTTTTGACCAACATTTGAGCTGGAGAGAGCACATTGTGGAATTAAGCAAAAGAATTAGAACATGTGTTTGGAAATTAATGAGAATTAAAGATTTCGTATCTTACAAAATTTTCAAATTAGTTTACTTCTCGCTAATGGAGTCTCTAATCACGTATGGAATTGGAGTCTGGGGGGCAGCATCTAAATCTTATGTAAATATCATCCAGAATTTACAGAATAGATGTATTAAAAGTTTTAACGAAAAAATAACCAAACCAAACACTTGAAGAAAGTTCAGTGGTACATGGAATCATGAGTGTTCAAAAACTATATAAATTTCAACTTCTACAAAAAAAATTTTCAAAGAAGAATACAGAAACACCAATGGGTACAATTATGAAACCAGAAGGAAATACAATTTCATATTACCAGAGGCTTTCAATAAATTTGGAGAAAGAATGCTTAATACGGTCATTCCAAAACTGCTCAACTCTCTGCAAAATGAAATATTAGAAATAACGTCCAAAAGGGTCTAGAAGAAAATATTAAAGGAGGATAAGGAGATAATATACACTAAACAGAACATTTAAAAAGAGAGTTCAAGGGAAAAAATCTATTATTTATGCATAAAACAATCTTTAAGTAGATCTTAGAAACATGAGAAAATATTAATTTGTGATTTGTTTAAATATAAAGTGAGATAATTGCGAAAATAATGTGGTCGTATAAACGACCACAATCCATTTAGGGCTACGCATTACACTATGGATTGTGGTTGAGTACAGAACCATCTCGTATAATTCCTGAATAAAAACCTAATATCCAGTCATAAAAAAACGTGTGCATGTTCTTTACAAAATAGAAGAAACACGTAGGAACAGGCGTGAAATACAAAAAGCAAGAAAATTGAAAATAAATAGTGCAAATAAATGAGTAGTGAAATTCAATATGATATACATTTAGAAACAAAAATCTAAAATAATAAATTATTGACTAAAGAAAACAATATTGAAGAAACGTGAACTGCTAGAGTTCATAAGCTGCGTTATTAGCATCACGTCATCTGCATTGGAATCCCCTCTATACTCCGAATCTAACGCCGCTTCATCATTCTCGTCAATATTCCCAAGAAACTGTTAAATTCTTATTAGACCATGGGTTCAGAACTGTGGAAACTCCAAATTTTAGCCATTCTGTAAGATAGCACACCACTAGTAACAAGTATGGGTGTTACATTATACTACGCAAATATACGTAATCACCGAAGAAATGTAAAAATATTGAAATATTTTCTAAGTCACAAATATTCGGGAAACTAAATCTATTTAGCGAATATCTTACATTATTAGACAATAAATTTAATTGTTCAAAACATTTTTAAAATTCATATTTTCACAGAACAAAAAAAATTACAATTGTGTACTTATTCCTGACTACACCCTTGAAAATATAAAATAACCTTATTGATGTAAAAATGGAGTATTTTATGAATAAATCTATTGTAATACTAAAAAATATCTTAATAAACAATAATAAATAAGTAATAATCCTCTGTTCTCTAAAAACTCCGGAAACTCGAAACGCGAAAAATCACTTCTCAACAAAATGCTCAAATGAACATTCCGCGACAGTGCCTGTGTGCATTGTGGTCGCGACGACGACCACATGCATGGCCCAACAGCAAGATTTCTAAGAATAAATGTGATCACACTATCTGCAACAATCGCATTTCATTGAAAAAGGGTCTACAATGTGAAATTAGCGGTAAGGATGAAAATTGCTTGGTATAGTTAAGCAAAAAAACGGCCGAACAGCTTGTGGTCGCGGAGAGAACCACAATCCTATAAAGGGTTAAGTAGATTTTACGAATCAACTAATGTAAACAACTACAGCCATTTTATCAACCATTAACTACAGCCATTTTATCTTATTTCATTTGTTCAATATTGGTAATATGGTACACTTTAATTGATTATTTGTATTTTTCTATTTTTATTTATTTATTTTTTACTGTACTGTTGATGATGTGAATGAAGTTTAAGCTATTAGAAATGTAAAAAAGGTTTTGATTTGTTTGTAATGGATAACATAATTTATTTTTCGCCAATTCTACTCACATTTTACTTACATGTTACTTACATTTACTTACATGTTATGGAGCTAAATTTTTTAAGTAGATTCTAACTATAATCAATTAATGTAAAGCACTCATTTCAAATAGCCAGCTCATTTCATTTTATTTTACTTTGTATATTTTCTGTTAATTATTATATTATATTCATTTCAAGCAATTAATTTTCAACTGCTAAGGGAAGTACTAATAACAATACAGAAAATGAATCTAGTTACTGTCTTGTTCTGTATACTTGGGGACCAGTAATAGTATGAAATAAATTCTAAACTCATTCCTCTCTGACAAGTGCAAAAAGCACTTAGAGAGGGAAGGTAGTGTACTAATAAGAAAACGTCCTGTACTTGAATTTAGTCTTATCTTTTACTTCGATTGTATGTTAATAAGTTCAATTTCAATTTAAATTCCATTGTATAATTTGATTATTACATTTTAGTTTGAGCTTCTCATGTTTGTAATAGTGGTATTTTTCATGTTTGTAACAGAGGTCTTTATGGTGATGGCGCGTACAATATACACTGTAAAAAATATTTTCTGAAATAAACAATTATTATTATTATTATTATTATTATTATTATTATTATTATTATTATTCCATTACATCACGACTAAAGATGTTATGAGTCGGCTGAATATAAAATCTACTCCAGGTTGCAACCAGCTACCTAAGGAGCAGATCCGGTGACTATCAGTGCCTCTACAATACTTTACGCAAAATGTGGGCTGTTCCAAATAAAGCAATTTCTTGCACTTCCCAGTCTTTTGAATTACCTGGGAGTTTAGACAAGTTCTTATTCAAATTTTGCGGAACAAATCCCAGAGCTCCGATAACTATCGGGACGACCTGTGCATTTACGCCCCACATTCGGCTGATCTCGATTTCCAAACTCTTGTATTTAAGACGTTTCTCTGCCTCCTTGGTAACGACGTTTTGATCGCAAGGTACAGCAACATCCACAAGTAAACACGATTTGTTCTCCAAATCCCGGATGACTATATCCGGTTTGTTTGCTGTTATCGTGCGATCAGTTTGAATTTGTTGGTCGTACAATATCGTACACAATCCAACAGACGTCACCGGTTTCGGTGAGTGTTCGTACCACTTGGGGAATGTGTTTGGAACTTCGAGGGCGGTACAGATCTGCCAGTGGAGGTAGCTACACACCCTGTCGTGTCTTTTCAAGTATTCGGTCTTTGCTAGGATTGGACAAGCTGAGACAATATGATCGATGGTTTCTACGTGTTCCTGACAAATGCGACATTTATCATCTTGGGAAATTTTGAGAACCGCTTTATCATAATGTCGTGTTCTCAAGGCCTGATCTTGGGCAGCTATTACTAGTGCTTCCGATTCTGGCTTCATTCTTCCCCTTTTAAGCCACATAAATGATTGATCTTTATTGATCTGCACCTTGTCCATTCTTTTTAGATATTGTCCGTGGAGTGGTTTGTCTCTCCACGATTTCTTTAACATTTTTTGTGTCTCAAATTTCATGTTAAGTAGCATCAGAAGTTCAGTGTCTCTGTCATTCTGGTTGTCTTGCATAGTCTTGTTCGCAATGCTTCTTGCTACACTTACAATGCCTCTGTTTCCCATTCTTCGGTCAGATTTCATGACCTGCCTCATTAGTGGGTCATCTTGATGGCTGACTACATACTTTCCCATCCCGGTTATTGCATTGTGCCAGGAGGCTTCAATTTGTCTCAGGCCTCTTCCTCCTTCCTTACGTGACACATAAAGTCTATGTACATCAGCTCGGGGGTGGGCAACATGATGCATTGTAAGCAATTTTCTGGTTTTTCGATCCATGATGCGAATTTCCTGTTCAGTCCAGTCTACTAGTCCGAAACTGTATTCGGCTACAGGCACCGCCAAACTACCTATTGCTGATATTTTATTCCTCGAGTTCAGAGCGGACTGCAGGACAAGTCTCACTCGTCTATAATACTCCCTGCGAATTCTCTCTTTCATTGTGTCGTTCGAGATGGTCTCACATTCTTCAATGCCCAGATATTTGTAAGTTTTACCTGGCTCAAGATCTTGAATCACAGTGTGTCTATCAACTTCAATGTTCTCGGACGTGGTCATTTTGCCTCTTTTTAAGTTGGCTTTTGCACACTTGTCAAGACCAAACTTCATGCAGATGTCATTGCTAAAATCATTGATGACAGACAGCATTTGGGAGAGAATCGCATCATTCTTAGCAAAAACTTTAAGATCATCCATGTAAAATAAATGTGATACAGGCATTTCATCACCATGGAGCTTGTAACCAAAGTCAGTGTGCGACAGCTGTCTCGAAAGAGGAATCAAACTAATGCAAAACAGCAGAGGGGATAGTGAATCTCCTTGAAAAATTCCCCTGTTAATCTGAATACTTCTGGTTTCTACTACTCCCTTTCCGCTGTGGATTAGTAACCTGGTACTCCACGACTTCATACTAGCCTTGCAAAACTCAACAAGTCTAGGGTGAAATCGATAGATCTCCAGGGTCTTCAAAATCCAATCGTGTGGTACACTGTCAAAGGCCTTCTGGTAGTCAATCCAAGCCATGCTTAAATTACGTTTTCGTTTCTTTGCATCATTCAAAATTATTTTATTCAGAAGCAAGATTTCCTTACAGCCATAGGAACCTTTACGACATCCTTTCTGTTCAACTGGCAACAGATGGTTCTTCTCAAGGTGCCTATACATTTTGTCAGCAATGGCTGCAGTTATAAGTTTGTACATTACTGGCAGGCAAGTATTTGGCCTGTAGTTCTTCGCCAAAGAGCTGTCTCCTCCTTTGGGTAGCAAATACGTAATGCCGCGAGTGAGCCATTCGGGGAGTTCGTTAGGGTTTTCTAAAATTTTATTAACAGCCTTTGCAAGATGAAAATGTAGTGCTGTTAATTTCTTAATCCAATAAATCTGGATCTTATCAACCCCAGGGGATTTCCAGTTTCCCATATTCTTAATTGTTTGGCATAGGTCCTCTTTCGAGAATCCTTGAACATGTTCCACTGTTTCCACGAGTCCACTGGCAGCATCAACTTCAGATTGGAGCCACGATGCGTCTTTGTTGTAGGATCTGGTTTCCTCCCAGATTCCTGACCAAAATGTTTCGACGTCATCTTTTGAAGGAGGGGCAGCATTGCCAATCGGTTTTTCAGTCAGACTGCGATAGAATCTCTTCGCGTCTGTTTCAAACAACCGGTTCTGTATACGGAAATCGTTTCTACGTTTGTACCGTCTTATTCGTTGAGCCCATGCTTGGATTTTTTCTTTTAGCTTTTCAGCTACCATTAGCCTTGTTGTGTCATTGTCAATTAGGTATTTTTGTTCAACATGGAGTATTTTTTGTTGAACTTTATACGTATGGTTTGACTTAGAAGATGCCTCGGCTAGGAGTGATATTTCACGCCGTGTCTGCTATCCGTTTCTTAATTCTTTTCATCCACGGAGGTACGGAGCTTTTTACTCTGTCTGGCTGTCGGCCATCGGTGTTCTTGGCTGGTCCCAAGATTATCTGAGATACTAGATATCCAGTTGCATACACGATGTGATTGATTTCAGTAATATCTAGATCTCTACTTGAGGTCTGTGCAACTTCATTTAAGACAGAATTCGCTGTTTCTATCACTCTCTTAGCTTTAGCATTTTCGTAAATTCTCCTCAACGGTGCACGAGATTCGAGTGGAAGTAGACGAACTCGTTCTATCTCGCGTCGGAGGAGGTCCCGCATCATGTCCTTATCGTGTGACTCATGGCCAGATGAATTTTCACCACTGACGGATGTTTCATTTGGAAGAGATGAACCTTGAAGTGGATCATCGTTTTCAGGGATATTAGATGGTTCTAAATGTTCGTCATGTGGATGGTTTGATTGATGGACATACTCTGCGTTTCTCTGGATGTCTGCAAGTTGTTCGGCTGTGAATTTTCCACTGCTGAGTATGTATCGTCGTTGACTGGCAAGCTTCTTTGAGTCTAGGGTAGGTCTCATATCTGGGTTCCACTCTCTCCATATCTTAAAAACTTCTATTTCTGAGCCCCCATTTTTCGCTTTTGCATAGTAAAAGCACCACATCACCTCCATTAATTCATCCCGGGTCCATCTCTGACGATGGCTTCGAGCTACTGCCGGCTCTGGGTTCCTGGGACAAACATCCGTGGGATGGCCTGATGTCGGCAAGGTGACATTAGCTCGGTTCCTGAGCAGGTATGGGACATTGGTAGAACAAGGCACGTTAAGGTTCATTACATTGCTTGTTCTATCCATTTTGCTCATTGGTTTGAATTGAAGATTCGCAGGACGCAAGTTCGGGTTCACAGATCACACTTAACCCTCGGGTTGTTTCCTGCCATCCGTTACCGCGACCCATAGTGGCCTCGGGGCATCCCCCCGCAGGGCCCAGCAAGGGGTCCCTCCGATCGCCAGTCGGCATTACTAAACCCTACGGGATTTTCACTGACTGCTGAAGGCAGCCTCCTTCGCTGGCTAATGCAAGGTTCGGGCCTCCACTCTAATCAGTGGCCTGGTGTGCCAACCCAGTTTCTCTCCAGTACCCTCTATGGGCCGACAACAGGAAGTCCAAAGGTTCATGACCCTTCCCTCTCTACTTACTTCCCACTCTCCTCAAAATGGAGTACTTCTTCGTCGGACCCCTCACCTTCAACCTATTCAGCAAGGGAGACCCTACCAGTAGCTTGGCTACCACTGACATAGCTCTCAGGCTCATGGGGGTACTCAAGCTCCACCACCAACTCCAAGGTTGTGTACTCCTTAGGTGGAGTTATTATTATTATTATTATTATTATTATTATTATTATTATTATTATTATTATTATTATTGCAGAAAACGGACGTTGGGAAATTTTCATTCACAAACAGAACTATTAGAGACTGGAACAGTTTGCCTGCGACAATCTTTGAACCCTTTCCTCAAAGCCTGAGAAAATTTTAAAATAAATTAGTTTCCTAGCTATTCATCTATATTTTAGGTCATTGTAATATTGTTAAGTTTCTACTGTTAAATAAGTAGAATTTCCTATTAAGTAATTTGTCTAATTGTTATTATTAGTAGTAGTTGTAGCAGTATTGTCATTATTATTATTATTATTATTATTTATATTCGTGTAGTGCAGTGCAGTGCAGTGTTGTGTAGTGGAGGGAAAGAAATGCATAACAGTTAAGTGTTGTGAAGTGGAGTAAAATGAATTGGAGTAAGGTTTGCGCTGTAATATTATGTACTATTATTCTTTATTATTGTTTTTTTCCTAAATTAAGTACTCTCTTGTAATTTAAATATTATGTCACCAAGTAATGATACTTAATTGCAGAATTAATAATAAATCTAAATCTAAATCTAAAAAATTGCTTATTCTGGAAGAATGCGACTCCTCAGCATATGCGCACAAAATTTTCTACGAACTACCAGTCACCAACAGTCGCTGGCATTTGAACGATCCACACGTCGAAAAGGTGTTCCTCGTATCTGTCGGGACGTGATGAACTCCGAATTGAAAAGAAAAGTCCTTTGTGCTGATCCGGAAAAGCTCACGCGTCGGAACTGAATCGAGGAAGCGGCCTCCGCAACGGTAGTGCCCTCCGTCCCACGACATTGCGTCTGATGAGTAAAAGAAATTTTAGGAGATTATATGGTGCGGAATGGCTAGGGGAGTCTGAAATTATTCATTACACTGTTTTCACATATTTCCACTTTGAAATTATTCGATACTAATATGTTTTAAATCTTGTTTAATATTTTATATTAATAATTTTTTAACATTTTACTTTGCAAAAATTCAAAGAAGCTTGAAACATTTGGAGACAAGTGTCCCCTCTTCCCCTTTAAGCCTATGCTGTCAGGGGAGAAAACGAAAAGTATCACAGATGAAGCAACTGAGAACAAAGGTGGTACTGTATTACGATTTCCTGCGTACCACTGGCAATTAAGCCGCAATAAAATGGCAACTGAAGACGTACATACGCTGTTATAACATTTGAAGTAAAGCATAAGGAACAACAAATATTTGTTATTACATCATATCTACTGGATAACTAATGTTGAAAGTAAACAAGTAATCTTACCTAATTTATTTGAAAATAAACTCCATTCTCCTCTCTTGTTTAGCAAATTCTGCTGCTCCATCATATATCTGAGCAACCAATTTGTCACCGAATTTTACTATTTGTTCCACATGATTAAACAATCCATTGGCAGATCTATCCGCGCTTACGTCCACAAACGATATAAATGTCTCCTGAATTTCTACAGTTTTTCCTGAGCTTATCTAAGAGAAGTAGCTAATCGTGATTTGTTACTTACGTCGGAAGTTTCATTTAAAATAATTGCAACGTGCTGGGCCGCGGCAATATCATCTTTGATAGATTTGCTCAAGAAATGGCAGAAATTAAATTATTTTGAATTCTGTTGGAAGTGCCTTTAAATGTTTTGGCAAATTCTAGGTGTTGTTACAATGTAGTATCATACGTACTCAACAAAAGTTCAATGTAAAGAAGTTCAATGTAAAGAATCAAAAGAAGTTCAATGTAATTGCCTTTGTTAACTGACTTCATTTTCACGATGCCCTCTGAAAGGCAATTCCTGCATTGCTAAAAAACAAGTTGCGTCAATTAGGCGTTTTAATATGTCTTTATTTTTCTAACTGTCTCATTATGTCGCAGTACGTCTGATCTCAACTGAAGATCAAGTTCAACTTCGATGCGGACACTTCTAAAACTGGCCACCTGAACAAGTGAACGCAAATGACATTGTGAGCGTTCGTGTATTGCTATTGCATTGGAAAGGTTGTTCAAATTGTTATAGCCTTCTTTGTTCCATAGAAGAAGATTCCAAGATTATTGTTGTGATTGCAGGATCAGGTTCAGTCAACCATACAAGTCTGAGAATATTTAATGTTTCCACATTATACAACTCAACAAAATACAACCAAAACATTTTTCGGGGCAGCGTCCTTGCCGCATTGATTGATATGCCGGCTGCACACGTAGACGACCGGCTGCTGGTAACGGCTGTTATCTCGAGGCGGTGGTGGTGGCCCGGCGGGCCGCTCTAGTAGCAGCTACGCGACCCTTCACAAGATGGGAGCTATAGCCTGCGGGGAGGCACTGCCTGATGTCCGACGTTCCTTCCAGGAGCCGTATCTCATGTGTCGATACTCTTCGGCACTCGTATGGCCGCGTTGGGTAGAGAGTTGCCTGGCGTGACTAGCGCCGCGTCGCTGCTGACTCGGGGTTTTATCTCCCGCCGCCTGGCGAGGGAAAGGGAAGGGGTTGTGCCCCTCAATTATGATCATGGGAAAACAGTAAGCAGGGCCAGCAAAATAATTTATAAAGTTTTCTACTACCTGTTATTCAATTAGTGAGATCATACTTTTTAGTATTAAAATAGCGAAAATATACTCTTCCCTTTTCTTTGTGCAAACATCTAAAGTCAGGAAGTTCCTGAACAGGCCTCCCTATTCGAATAACATCACTTTTCTCCACAAAAGTACAACAGAACGGATTTTTTAGCCTTACCGCTACGAAGAACAAAAGGCAGCACACGGGAAGAACACACATAGAAATAATACGCATAGATGAAAAAGAAATCACGAGTTCATATTATCACTTACAACACCAGACTCACTAGGCGGCGTTTACCACTGTGTCATATGCGAACACGTCTGCAAGCTCATTTCAGGGCCACCCTGGGTGGTGCTGTAGGTGACGGGCCTGGGTTGCTGCGCTTACCAGAGAGCTACACACAATCAAAGCTTCCTAAAAGTCAAGAGCGCATGCGCGAACTCTCTAATGCATTTAGATGGAGAACATCGCAATGCTCACTTCGGGCCGGGTGGCGGCGCTTACTACCTCCGTCTCTTTCACTCGCTTTCCGTCTCCGTCTGCATCAGCGTTGTATGCTTGATGTAGGGCCACGCTCTGGCCGGGCGCTTTCGCAAGGCAATTCCTTGACAGAAATTTAAACTCCTATAGCCCGGCAGGTCAGAAAGGTCCCTTCGAATGCGCATGCGCGGGGAGGGGTGACTCCCACCATCAACCGCTCACTTCCCCTGAAAATATCGCTCTCTCACTCGTTGTGCGCGTCAGGCGGCGTGTCCGGTCGAGGGGAGATGGTCAGAGACAGGCTGCTTTGTTCGTGGACGCAACGCGCAGCAGTAAAAGTGTCAGCCATCCAAATCAAAACAGTTTCAGCTGTCTGTGCACAAACACAGACTCTTAAGATTCAGTAAAAGAAACATATGTATAGGAAGCGTCGCCCCTGGTCCTCAGTCCTGTTCCTTTCGTCTTCGAGTGCTGTGCAGCGTGGCGTGTCTTAGCGTAGGCCTAATTTCAAGTGAAGTTCACAGGCGTAATATTGTGTGTATTTGTTTCTAACACTGGGACAACCGTTTGAAGGTAATATAATCTGAACATCAAGCTCCCTCCTTACCATCCGATCTCCATTCCATCTTATTAGTTTGGAGTTCCATTAAGAATCATGTTACGAAAGAAAGCATCGGTACTCGTCTATGGGTTAAAGAAAATGTATGCCGAATATTATTTTCTGAATATTGCCCAAATCAATGGAAGAAGTGTTGTGAAGACGTTAAGAAAAACGAAGAAGAATACATGAAAACAAACATGACGACGAAAGTAAACGTGGACAAAATTATCGTTTCTTTGCGGGGCAGTTCCTCTGAGGACGACAATGACGTCACACAGCGAAGGCTGCAGTGACATTGATGACTTATAGCTCCTCCTTGCTGGGGGAGGGCGACGAATCGCGTGCGCGCAGTAGGTTCAGCTAATCTAGCACAGTAGCAGCGATGGGAGAAGCCCGCGAAACTAAGCCCCTCCCAGAAGGGAGATGTCAAAGTTTTCCCCCTATAGTTGAGTTCTCATCATGGTGAAAGTCGCATTTCACACTATAATAATTACATTTAACCGATTTTTTTAGGGTAAGCGCAGCTTACCTAGCTTACCTGGAATGCACGCCACTGGTTTTTAACCCAGATAATCCTGACTTCCTTCTACAAGGACGCTGCCGATCATTGTTGAAATAATGTATTTCCGTGAGTAATGCATTGTTGCAACGGACAATGACACATATTATATAAAGTACATTAAGTCAGAAACGCACTGCTACAGCTATTTTGACGCCATCGTTTACAGTTATTGAGAAATTGTGTTTTGAAAATAAGTGCAATTTTACAATGGGCGATTTGACTGTTGCTGTTTTTGATAAGTGTGATTTCTTCCGTATGGAGTCAATAACTCTGAAACTGTTAACATACTATCTTAAAGCAAGGAACTACATTATATATTAAAACCTGTAACGGAATCTATTATTCTTTATTCTGGAAGAAAAGGATCCCTGGTTATTCAGGGTTGCAAAGAAAATTTACTGCTGGTGGAAACGGGGGTATCAGTAGATTTATGTTCAACAGAAAAACACAGTGAAAATATAGTACACTAACAACAGAATCACTCAAAAAACATGAAACACAATTACAGAATGCAGCACTCATAAAAGAAATCCACAAAAACAAATTGTTATGAACACTTTGTAACTGAATGTCCTGAGCTTTCTACAGGATATAAGTTCGTAACTATATGACAGATTGGACACAACAGTATTATACTTATGTGCAAATAAAACAAACAAAACTTTTACTCTATTGTCGTCAAACAAAAGAAACTTCGCTTTCTACACTATTGCCTGGTTGCCGCGCAGTGCACTGTTACAAAAATCCGAAAATAGGAGAGTGAAAAACAATTCAATTTCTTTTTACCTTACCAATTTTATACTGATTTTATTAATGAAATGTAAAGATCTTCAGATTCTTTTCTTCTCTGATTTGAAGCTTAAAAGCGTATTAAATAAATTCTAGTGTCTGCCTACAATATGAAATAATCCAATATATAACCTAGCTCGTCGCGGATTGTGCTGGGAGCTGGTAACCTATTTTATATAAAAATTACAGACAATATTCTGTCGGCTTTTCTGGATTTCCTGGCAGCGTGACCTTGTGTCCAGCCGGTGGGGTCGCGGCGTCTGCTCACGTCGTACTCCGCACGGGCTGCTGGCTCGGTTTAATTGCACCTTCACCCACGGCCACGTCTCCAAGAATTCCTCCTTACGAATTCTGCTCCTCAGTCTCAGTCTCGGATCATTACAACAAAAATAAAAAACTGAAAACTTCGTAAAGCGAGTAAATCTGTGCGTAAAGCGATAGTGGCAAGACAGAAGAACAGCGCGCCGCGGAAAGCCATATTTGACGTTTTTGAAAACACGTCTGATTTGGGAATTTTGAAATAAAGTCTGACAAAACAGTAAATTAGAAATTAAATAAAGATTGTAGTCTTTGTCTGAACGCGATCGGACGACGGGTTCATTTAAATTTGGAATGTGAAGATTTGGAGAAAAGTTCACGTGACGTGTCAAACACAATAACATGAATAGCAAAATTTTATGAAGACTTTAATTGGGGCGACGAGAGGCTTTGCAGATCGTCATTATTTGAATTGAATAAAATTATGGAAAACCTAAAAGACTTATAGCACGCGGAATTGATGATTTGAAGGAATATTATATGTTAATAATATTAAAAACAATTGAAGAAGCGACGCGTAAGTTCAATTTAGAAATTCAGTATTTTCGGAATGTTAAGCATAAAAAAATATGTTTTGGCAATGAAACTCGAACATTGAGCGAAAACGCTAATAAAGAAACGCATATTCATGTTAAAATGAATAATATTGTGAATTTTAGAAAATTTTATAAAGCAACAATGAAAAGGCAAGAATGGAATTCGCCGGCATGTTAGTGGTACGAAGTGACATGGTGAATCGCCGCGAATTTCATAACACTTTCGAGTCATTGCTTGCGATAGTAACATCGTGTCCACGTTTGACGGTCTTGAGATTTTGGAAATTGGACTTAGAACATTTTATTAAGTGGTGCAGTGCAAATGGACAGAGGAATGCATAGTGAGAATAGTTACTGACGCGGTGAACAGTCAAAGAAAAGAAGAAGTTTATTTTGATTTGTGCTTCAAGGTTGTAATCGCGGGCAATTATAAACTTTGTGGAGGCTGTTTTTATGAAGGAAGTCGGCGGACGCGGAATTGGTGTATGCTGAAATATCGGCGCGTGCAACTGGGCACGCGAATTGGCGATCGAGTTGGCAACGACGCCGTCCCGGCAGAAGACATCAAAGGGAAGTGTCCGCAGTTGTTTCCGTAATAGTCAAGCTAACTTTTTTTATACAAGATCAAGAATACTTAGGCAAATTAGTATAAACTTTTACAAGTCCATTGAAAGAAATACTGAGAAGCTTTTTTTAAGGAACAATGCATGCAAATTATTGCTGAACAAAGTGGTATAAAATTGTAATAAAGGTTTCATTTTATTTTATTCTCAGAATTTGATAACGTACGTACGAGGGAAATTTAAATAATATTTTGGCAAAGAAAGGAATTCCTGAACAAGTAAAATAGAAATCAGCTGATTATTATTTATATTTGAAATGTTATTGTATTTCATGTGTTGTCGGCGTTTCATACGTTGCCAAGCGTGTGTTTATGTAATGTTGCATTGTTACATTTGCATGTTGTACCGGGATTGGGCAAGGGCTTCACAGAACGAGACAATTTCATGTTTTGAAAGGGAATAAACAGAAGGAGAACGGGATTTCGAAAGTTCTCTCTTTTATTATACTGCGATTTTTGTACGAAGAGCTCTCAAGATAACTCAAATCCTATCTTCGCGATGGAATATGTCACGGCATTTCGTATCATTCACAGTCGTTCCGCTAGATTTCGCACGATCTCGACCGTATGAAGCAGTGCTTGCGATCATGCGACTTCTACCGGCAAGACCGAGAAAAGACGCGAAATGCCGGTGACATGTTCCATCGCGAAGATGGGATTTGAGTTATCTTGAGAGCTCTTCCTACAAAAATCGCAGTATACAGAAAGATGTGTTATTATTATTTTTAATTAATAGAAAACCTAGCATGCTGTAGTATCAGACGTAGTTTACAGGTAACTCCCGTACGGGGCCAGCCACGACCTACGACCAACAAAAAAATTTCTGTAATCACGTGACAAGATAAATCGTAGTGATTTTGGCAGAGAATAAAGAGTTTGTGTTACTGTGGCACTATAACACGGGGCCAATTGGTAACGTAAATTAAGTAAATACTATTAATAAAACGATTGCAGTGGCGCCCACAAATTGGGGGCGTGGCATCGTTTTAATCGGTTACTTGGTGCTACAACGTGGGGCCAGCTTAAAGATCAGATTAAATAAATACAGTTGTTATAGTAGTTGTTACGGTCGTACCGTACCGTTACACATACCGCTACACATAAGACGGTTACAGTACTCTTCATACCTGTCGCCACGTGGCGCCATTACATGAAAGAATATCATGGTAATCTCATTTTCTCATCCGCCACACGCTCTCTTCTCGTCTCAGATAGTAATGGACGTTTTATCTCAATATATCGTGAACATCGCTTACCTTCATTGAGCTTGAATGGTATTTTCCTGTAGACAAACGTCATTCTCGTGCTACGTTACACAGCGGCTGCGCTTCCAGTCAGAGGCGTATCTAGGTATTCAGGCGCCCATGGCAAGCATCGAATTTGCGCCCCTGTCAGGATACTTTCAATTAGGGTTGTTGATTTTTGTTTTAGCGGGTATACTGTAAATAGCGCCCCTTGTGAGTGGCGCCCATGGCACGTGCCATTCTGCCATACCGTAGATACGCCTCTGCTTCCAGCTCGCTTTCGATGCTCACGGTTCGGCGGCGCTCAGACGAGTGTCGGCTCGCAACGTCCGGGCAGCATTGATTTTCACTATCGATCGCTGCGCCTCACCTGGCTACGGTCGCGCTCCACGTTCTATGCAAGCGTTGTGCACGTACACGTTCTGTGTACGGTCACAACATAGGGTTATACTACAATTGAAGGTTTTTGTCAATTATTATTCAATGTGGTTTTGAATCGTCCTTCCAGAAGAACGTCAGGATAATGTATGGTCATTTTATATTCAGAGGAAACTATGTCTACTGTTGGAATTTTTGGACATATTAGAAACAAACGCTGATGCAATACGAAAATTTGGTGTGGATGAAGCATTACATCCTCCTCTAAATTCAATTAATGACGTAAAATATTGTGATTCGGGCACTGAAGAAAATCCAAATGTATATTATTTACCAGCAAGTCGACTAAATGCTACTGCGCTTTGTGATTTGAACTTTTCTGCGACATATTCAAACAATTTGCGTCTCGTGCAGTATTATTCTGCCAATGAATCAGTAATGCCGTACTTTGGAAGAAAAGGCTGCAAATAATTCACAAAAAGAAAAACACTTAGATACGGATTCAAATTTTGGTATAGAAATATACCAAAATATACTGGATATACTTTCGGCTCGAACCCTACCAAGGAGCTGGCACATGTAAAGATTTTGAAACCAAGGTATGGACTACAGCGTGGTAGTCACCTTTGTAAATTAGTCACTTACGCAAGTTCCATATCAAAGTTTATTTCTGTGGTCACGGGGTAAAAGTTCTTAAGTCAATTTGTTTGCGAAATTGTGTTAAGTACTGAAACTACTAGTTAAGAATCTATATTTTATTTTAGTAAAACAATCGAATTCAAATGTTGCCTCCTTAACGAGAAAAAACGCATTGGGAAATAGCGTTGAACACAGGAACAAGCGATGGCTCAATAATCTAGCCCTTGTTTTCTCCAAACTAATATTTTTGACTTAAGTACTTTTACCCCGTGACCACAGTTAACCCGTTTACTAGTGTTGAACTACTACATGAGCTAAAGAAGAAGGGCGTGGAATCAACTGGAATAATAAGAGGAAAGAGTGTTGTATTCTAACATCTCTAGATAAAACTAGGAAAACCCGGTAGGCGTTCTGCTCTTCATCTCCCTCTTTCCCCTCCCATCGGCCTTTCTCACTGTCTCTCCCTCCTTCCCTCATCCTGTCCCTGTCTGTCTCTGCCGCTCTCTGTCCCTCTCATTGACATGCACTTGCAAATTCTGCACGTTTCTGAGCAGGTGAGGTAATATTGGGAAGCGCCGGACCAGCAAAAATGTAATAGAATGTTCAGGAAGAGTTTATTTTGTAGATGTGTGAGAAACGTTTCTTTGAGGCTATCGACCTTAAACATTTTAGTTTCTAAGGCTCTGAAACGCCTCGTTTAGGAGTTATAGTTACAGAACGATACAGATTCGAAATACTGCCGAGTGCGTTATGGTGGTGCATTTGACGTGAATATTTAGTTTTGTTCTACATCGCCATGTTGTGACCATCCGTTTTCCCTCCGAAAGCTCAGGAACACGTGGCACATTTATCGCCCGCACGAAGACCGTCAGTACTCATAGCGCGCGCCGCACAGACAGAAGAGAGCTACTGATTAGTTCTCATAGTTATCACAAGAGTTCACTAGAATCGCTTGGCTAGGGTCACAGCGAGACGTACAGCAGATCACGTTCCTTTTCGAAGCGTGTCGGCAAGCAGCGAGGTTGAACGGACGTAGCGTGTCAACGTGGACGCCATCAATCCAGACGAACAAAAGGCAGCAGAGCTCTTCAAAGACAAAAGGAAGAGGTAATTAATTCTTTGAATTAGTTCGAAGAGAATTACTATTTAAGGATTAACTAACAAGATGTTTTAAGAACAGTGGGAAGAGGGGAAGGAGCCCTGTTACTGATAATTGATTAGAATCTAACACGTGGTTGTATATCCTTCTTTTTCAGCTTTTCGTTTTTGTTATTTATTCTCTTTATATATTCTTTGCTTATTATATTGAATTGAATTCTACTGGATATAATTGGAAAATACTAGCGGCATATGGTTAAAACATTTACGTTGGCAAAAGACGAATATTTAACCACACCGTTGGCCCCGAGGGAGTTCTACTGCAAGGGAGCTTTGGTAACGGTACCCGACCAGCGGAGCGAGCAGCGAAGGGAAACACCCAGCATCAAGGTCACCGAAGTCGCCACTGCTCGAGTTTCAGAAGACGGCTAACGAAACTCCGTATTGAAATGGATTTCAAAGTAAGAAAGTTCCTTTTACAACCGTTCTAGTGCTCAGAACTCGTTTAACGAAGCAGATAGAGTAATTCTGTGTAAACCGAGAAAAGATTTAATGTTCAGCTAGTTAGAGAAGAGAGTAATTTTTTTATAACTTACAGAATCAATCTTTCTTTATCCTTATTCTTTGTAAAAATAGAAACAGTAAAAACTTAATTTTTGTTACATGAAAGAGAATATAAATGGTACTAAAGAATGTGTGAAGGCCTAGTAAAGTTTTGATTTGATGAGAAAGACAGTGTAAATTAGTAAAGTAGCAAAGAGAAGGGTGTATAGATTTAAGAATTTTCTTGTGTATTCTATTTTCAGCAATTGACAGCGTATTTTGTATTTTTCTATGTATTTATGAGTGTCAAGTGTTTGAGATTTCTATGCCACAAAATTTTTCATCTCAAGATTATAGTAAGGTTTTTAAGAAATCTTGTGTTTTAATCTGAATGATTCGCGAGACCGTAGTGTAGAGAACCCACGTCCTTGATCCCACCAATTTCAAGTTTTTTATGTGGCCCACCATCATCCCGACTGAGCTACCCAAACATCCTAGGGAGATTACTAAAAATCCCTCTCCCTTATCACGAAGACGGTGGTGGTCGCAATGTAGTGGAGTTACAACAGAATTAACACTACATAAACCTTCTGGGTGAAAAACCACGTAGAAGTGCCAACTTTCATGGAGATCGGTCCAACGGTGTCGGAGAGTACACACACACACACACGCATATATATATATATATATATATATATATATATATATATATATATATACTAACACGCCCACCTTTCACACAAGCAATAGGCGAGCGTGATCGAATGAATGCTCGCTAAGCGAGCTTGTAATCTCAGGAAGCAGGATTTTTCGGGTGCGAGAAAGGTCTGAACCCACGACACATAAAACAAAGAAAATAAATAGATAACAATGAGCTTGTATTTAGAAAAAAAACACAAAATATACAGTTGCACACAAATCAATAAGAAAAAGACCTCTTCGGATCACATAAATTCTCTAGTAATACTCAAAATTTTAGAAAGGTACCGTTTGCTTCGGTGGCCGTTTGAGAAAATTAAATTAACTGAATTCTACAACTCGTTTTCGCCGTGCACGGGCTTACTGAAATAACTGTGGTGCCCACAATTATTGACATCGGGCTACACGCGTATTACTGAAGATACAAATTCTTAAACCACAAACACAGAAATTTACCAGAAAACACAAAAATAAATCAAATTATTTACACTTTAAACATTAACAATAACATGCTTTGATTTTTCCCTCAATTGACAGATTATCTACTCCAGTTGTTTTACTGTAAAATTGTACAATGCTTATTCTGTCGTAAAGTATCTAACATAAAATACTTCACCATACAAATTTGAATTTTTACAAAAAAAATCTAACTCAGTTCTCTGCTCTCTCAATTTAGGTTTTCGAAGTTTCTGACTCGGAACTACACGCGAAAGTGTCTGTAGCAGCTTTCTTGCCTGTCCAAATCTTCACACGAAAATATTAACAGTTCCGTTACCTTACGGGCGCTCCTGGCTTATCGAAGTCGACCTTGGCGATTTCCAACCCGTAGCCGCCGCGTCGTCGCCGCTGCTTCGTACTGCCGCTGGAATTCGACGCTCGCTCGACGCTTCGACGCTCGCGCGTCGCTCGCCCGCTGGAATTCCAGTCTTCTCGTCGTTACCACGCCCTTCGCTCAAACGCTTCTTCCCGCTCGGCTCGCTTTCCGATGCCACCAAGCTCTTTTCACGAACACGCCCTCGTCCTCTCCCGACTCCCGTCTTCTTCTTTCTTCTCCTCGTTCCCGGAACGAATTTATACGCCCCCGTGTTTCCAGTCCTTGCACGTTTCAAAAATCATTACTCCGCTGAAGTTAGTTGGTCGTCGCAACTGCTCTTAATGTGCAATTCGCAAAGTTTTATTGAAATTTGCGCAACAATGCGGCAACGCATATTTAAAAAGCACATTGTTGGTGAACTAAGAGATGGTGATAGTGATAAGACAAATATGTTTTATTTACTAGAGCTTGTGTTTACAAATTAGACTTTTAGAAATTATTCAAAACATATTTGATAATCACTATTGTAACGAATATTGCATCATCTACCGGAATCCGCTGAGCCGATTGCATCACCTCCCGAACTGAGTGATTCCGGGTTATTCGCCACGAAGTGTGACGCAAGTTCCGGAAGGGTCCAGGCGCGCGCCAACCTGGTATGAATTCGACCGCTAGTCAGTCTGGTCTAGTCAGTCTAGTCTGAAATGGAAGCCGATCTGTGAAGTGTGTGTGCATCGCGGTGAACGGCAGTGTAGTGGACTGTAGCCGGCGCCGTGAACTGTGACCAGCGCCGTGAACTGTGGTCACCGCTGTGGACTGTGGTCAGTGCATCACGCGGTGGTGAGTGTATCGGACTGTGCGACGGTGCAAAAGAAGTGAACAGTGAAAATAAATAATCAAGAGAAGTGAGCCGTGTATAAATAAATAACCAAGAGAAGAAAACAAGGACTGTGAAGACTATTTGTAAATAAATCAAGTGTTTTTAGTGTATCATTAGCAAACAATATAAACTTCTTTGTTAAAACATAGCTGTGTTTTAATTCACCATTTACAAACGTTACACTGTTTTTGCCCGTGTTGCGAGGTATAGAACATACATAATCTATTCACTGAACGAAAGGTCACTTATTTATGCATATGTGAGCATTTCATCTGTAATAACTAAATGTTGGCGTCAGGTGTAGCAGCGCCAAGGAAAACTAACTACTACAATACTATGATACTTTCCCTCAAACTAATGAACTTCAAACATGTGAACTTCAATCTTCTCAAATACACTACCGTGCTAGCTCAGTCCCCTGGGTTCGAATGATGATTATTGCTTTGCCTTTCCTCAATACGTCACCCGATCTGCTCTCCATACGGAAGGCGAAAATACCTG
This sequence comes from Acheta domesticus, assembly GCA_031308135.1. Lineage (NCBI taxonomy): Eukaryota > Metazoa > Arthropoda > Insecta > Orthoptera > Gryllidae > Acheta > Acheta domesticus. Next base: position 36,908 of record JAHLJT010000265.1, read on the forward strand.
AAAGTTCTTATCTCTCTATGCAGAAACTAAGTTTCGTTCCAGATTGCACAATAATAATCAGTTATTTTCTTTTGAACAGCATAAACCAACTTTATTCATTGAATTTTTTGAACATAGCTGTAATTCTTTTTTAAACATTTGGGTTGTTACCTCATATTACTATTTGAAAAATAATGGTTCGTACCAACTGTACCATGAGTTCTCTTCCTCGATGAGGGGTGATGGCGCCTCGCAGGATCCTTCCAAAGTCTTCTAATGGCTCTGTCCGTCGCCTCGACCCAACCTCAGGTCGATCAATCACCGGAATCTTCTTCCTTGCTCAGTGGCACGTCTTGTCACTTGCGGAACATCACCTTTAATGCTAGTAACCTGTGTTCGTCTACGCATACATCCTATCACTTGCGTCTCGGGAGGACGCCTGATCGCGAACTGTTTTTACCCTCGGAATCTTGCTAAATTCTAAGTTTTACTTTCGTGTTCCAAGAATATTTCAGAGTCCGAATGCTCTTCAGTACTGCTAGCGAAATATTAATAAGTTTCACTCCACTACTGTGAAAAATATTTCAGAGTCCTAATTCCGTATCTCCAAAATCATTCTATGTCCAACTTTCATGTTCGAAGAAAATTACAAAGTCCGAATACTCTTCAATACCGCTAGCGAAAAGTTTCACTTCGCCACTGTGAAAATATTTCAGAGTTCGAATTCTGTATCACCGAAATAATTCTATGCCCAACTTTCGTGTTTGAAGGAAATTACAAAGTCCTATTCGCTCCCCGCAGCTGCCGATGTGCTCGGTGCGAAATCTCGTCGCATAATAACCGGTCCCCGACTGCGCCGCTATACAGGTGACAACCTACCAATTGTTTTACCCACAATTCTATTACTTAGTTCATCTACACTAATGTTTAATACCTTTTTACATAACTGGGCGATTTCAGCACTCGGGTTGCAGTTACGGGAACCTTCCCCCAGAATTGTTTATACGGTCCCATAGGAATCTCGGGTGGTCGTCAATTTTTACTTTCCAGTATACATACGTATACACGTAGTATAGGGAAAGTTATGTAACGCTGCGCGAAAAAATAGCCAATTTTCGCCAGAAAAAAAAATTCGTTGCCGGGCCGTGATGACGAAAAAGTGGATAAATCCATTTGCTAAATTAAGAAAAAAATCCCCTAACACATGGTGTAGCCAGAACCCCTCTTTTGTGGGTCCTTGATACCGAAAAACCAATTGAAAGGAAAACGTCCGTCTGTCCGCCCGTCTGTGAACACTGCTAGCGTCTAAACCATACACTGTCAGAAATTTCCGCATTACTTTTAATGTAAAAGTACATTAAAGTAAGAAACATGTACGTAAATGAAATTTAATGTACACGTACAGTAACGTGTACAATTAAATTTACTGTATGCGTGTACATTAAATTTACTGTACGTGTAAATTAAATTTAACCCATTAACGCCGAAATTATTTTTTTTCATTTTTTCTTAGAGTTTTAAGGAACATGGCTTAAATGCGTAGAATATAGCATAAAGAAATTAATTTCAACATAATCGGAGTCATAATGACTGAAATAATGACTGTTGCCAAAAGGCAACGCTAGGCGCCTACACTACCCACTTTTCGACTCTGAATGAAAACACATAGTATACTGTTTAAACAAACTTTATTCACTGCTTTGATACTGTATATTAATATTTGCGTTTTAATAAACTTATTAAAAAACTAACGAGAATGGAAAGGGATGAAACAATCAATGCACAATCCAACGTTGCATTTTACACACTCTGTTCTCACAATTGATGTACACCCACGTAAAGCGCATCTTCTCTTTTTCTTCTCCTCAATGTGCCGAGGAAGATGATCAATTCGATCAAATCGTATGGAGTCCGACACTCGGCTGTCTGTAGACGCTGGTGAACAGCTTGACCTGCCCGCTGCTTTGGGCAGCGCACCGTATGTCCGCAAATATACACAGGCCACTTCTCTCTTGAAGTCTAATTGAGGTATTCGCTTCTTTGTTACTTTGTTGTACAGAATCCAACTGTTTTGTATTGCCACATCCAGCATCCATGTAATCAATGGCCAATACCATTTTTACTCCTGATTCCAACGCGGTAACAACTGAGATTTTGGTCCATTTGATCTGTACCTCCCATGTATGAATTATATTTTGCAATTACTTTCGGCCTTCGAATCATTACGTTTTTCTTTTCACGTTGGGAGAATCTCTTTACTTTACCTTCTTCTTGGGTGCCACAAGAAGAGGAAATCATGGTCACGGCTGCATTGTCCATCCATCGGACATATAACTGCCCATCATTTTTCTCCATTGCAGTCTCAAAATAACCTCGGTCCTTTTTAGAGAATGTCTGCTTACTAGTCAATGGGCACATTTTGGGAATACGGTTTTCTCTTATTGTTCCAATAGCTGAATAACCTTGAAATGTCAAGTACGAGAATAAAGCTGGGCAGGAAAATAAGTTGTCCATGTAGAAAGTATAATTCAATTGCCTCTTTTCAACAGGAAGCTCATCGAGTAAAACTATGAGGGGGCTAGCAGCTTTGCCAAATAACTTTTCGTACTCTGGGTTTCCTTTAGGCCCCTTCCCTTGGTACAGTTCAAAATTTACCAAGTAGCCATCTTTAGTATTGAGGCTCCATATTTTATAACCAAATCTGATTGGTTTGCCTCGAATAAACTGTTTGCAACTGTGTCTCCCAAAGTATTTTACCATACATTCATCATACGACAAATTCTCTTCTGGTACAAAGTTATCAATGCATCGTCTCTTTAACATTTCCATAACAGGTCGAATTTTCCAAGCCTTGTCATTTTTGTTTAGTGTAGTGTTATCTTCACAGTGCAAAAATCTACAAATCTGAAGGAACCTGTCTCTTCGCATAGCCTGAGAGACAGCTACATTCCTCATATCATCTCCACTATCCCAGTAATGCCGTTTTGATGGTAGTGTGTTGTATCCACTAACAAACAGAATACCTATAAAACATCGAATTTCATCTGCAGTTATTTTTGGATCAGGGCAATTCAAGAATGCAGCGTATTTATTTGTTTCCACAACTAGGTGCTCAATAAGTTCATTATCTATGAATTCTTCAAAGATTTCTGTGATGGACATATCTTTATATTTCAAGTAATTCGGCTCTGGAAATAAAGTAGGTTTCTCCAAGTCAAAATCCGCGCCTTCTTCCCATAGAGGAATGAAGACACGTTTTTCCCTTTCCCTCTCTTCCATCCAATTCTTTGTACAGTCACTAGTTGGAACATGCCTACCAACCTCTGATGCTGCTGTGTTCGCTTTAGATGGGGATGGCAACGTCTCGTCCACGTCATAATTGATACCCAACCTCTCATTGTTGGTCAGTTTTATCTCTGCGCCAGCTCGCAATTGTCGAGATGTAAGATTGTCGACTAATCTAAATAATAAAAATAATAATAATTATGATAATAATAGTAATAGAAACAACAATAAAGCAGTAAAATATTAAAAATATATTAGTTACAATATAGCCTACCTCTCATCACCTTCTTCCGCAGAATCTTGATCGGTGTCAAAGTTCGGTTCGGGTGGCTCGATAAAAATATCATCAATATCTGCTTCAATTTCATCATTTTCCAGAATATCGAGCGCTTCAGCAAGAGAGAAGCCTCTTCTGTTACCAAAAGTAAAATATTACGTAATTGATGTAGAATGACAATAAAGCAACTACAAGCGCCTAGCGTTGCTAAAAGTTAACACTAAAGTTGAAACACGTGAAGCATGGCCAAATCTAGTTAGATGTTACGTAAAACTTACTCTACATGCGAATTGAAGTATTTTTAATGTTATTAGGTGGAAAATACATAGAAAGCCGTAAAGATCACCTCAAAGTTTTACTTACTCGAAGCGAATGTCCATTTTTTCAAGTCAATTTGCGATGCTAAAACTTTCAACACGTCTGGACACGGAGTCTATAAAGCAAACAATCAAAATCGACCACGGTCACATGGAGCATGCTTCTCCAATTGATTAAGATGTTCCATAAAGAAAATTGGCGCGCACGTGTTCACTGGCGGGCTTTACAAAAACATGGCCATTTCCGTTGCCAAAAGGCAACGCTCGGCGCTAATGGGTTAATTTACGTACATGATACTTACTTTAATGTACTTTTACTTTGAAATTACTGTATCTGTGCATGAAATTCACCCTACATGTACTAATTTTAATATTTAAAATTTGTTCAAAGAAATGTCACCCCGACCGGGATTCAAACACGTGTCTCCTGGTTTACGCCCAGTTGCTCTAACCACTATCCTATCGAGACAATCAATTCTTTGAACTTGTTTTTAGACCTGATGAATTGGTCTGGGATTGATACAATTTTCACCTTTTTGGACGCGTTTACGCTCGGAAATATGTCCCGCAGACGTTAAGAATACTACGTTCTGACCTTTTTACTGAATAACAAATCTATTTTAATATTTATTTGGGGGGATACTTTACATAAAGGCCTGAGGACATTTTCAAAATTTTCAAACAAATGGCACCAACAATTTTGATTAAAATTTGTTAGATAATCTATAGGATGTTTAAGAGAACAGCATCTTCGTTGAAAACTCTGATTTTTCGAAAATCGAAAAAATTCAAATTTTTTTTCGGCGTCCTCCTACAACTACAATTATGAATATATAATTTCCAGTACTTCACCACACTTCACAGCACTTAGTTACTCATTTAAAATCTATTACTCTCAGCTTGTTCTAACTTATTTCTAAAACTACGTGCACTTAGAGGAAAGGCCTTGAAAATTGTTGCGGGTGAACTGTTCCAATCTCTAATTGCTCTGTTACAAAATGAGAATTTCCCAAGATCTGAATTTTGTTTCCTTGTTCGAATTTTGTGAATGTGATCGCTTTGGTCTAAATAATTTGTTTCTTCCAGTCTAACCTGAATTTCCTTCCAAGCTAGCCGACCTACGTACAATTTATAAAGTGCACAAAGCCTCGCCCTTGTTCTTCTCGTTTCTCGAGGTTCCCATGATTTTTTTATTAAGTTAGTTCTGTAGGTAAACTTATTCGCTTTCCTCTGTATTCTATCTAGTTTTTTCCGGTGCGACTTTCTGTACGGTTCCCAACATGCTACTTCGTATTCTATGAGAGAGCGAACCAACGAAAGATATGCTAATTCTTTGGCGTTTGCGAACTTTTCTTTAAAATTCGCATTACAAAATGCAAGGACTTCCATGTTTTTCTCACTGGCTGATTTGTATGCTTCTCCCAATCTAATTTACTATCTAGACGAATGCCTAAATACTTGCATGACGAGACTCTAGGAATAATGACCTCACCTAAACGATAATCTGGTTCCTCTTAATTTTGTTCCCGCCCGAACGTTATGGTTTTGCTTTTCGATCCGTTAATTACCATGTGATTTCTTTCAGCCCAGTCGTGTTCTAAATCCTGTTGTAATATTTGTTCGTCAGCACTACCTTTGATTCTGCAATATAACACAATCATCTGCCAAAAAACGCACCTTTGATTGTATGTTAACATGGTTCATGGAGTTTCAAGTACGCTAAGAAAAGTAGTGGTCTTAAAACTCTTCCCTGTGGAACCCCTGAAGTAACAATACCCGTAGTCGAAAACTGAGTTCCAATTCGAACTTTTTGATTCCTGTCTCTAAGAAATTCGCTTATCCACTCCACAACTCTAGCATCAACTCCTGAAGTTAATAATTTCCATTTAGCTACCAGAACTATGGTTTCGCTATTACTCTCAGCATTTCTGCTATTTAGCTACAAGAATTATTGATTAATTTGTACATGTACATTTGCATGAAGTTTCAAGAAAACGTGTGCGAAAGAAAGAAAACTTTTATATATTAGTATTACTAAATACATAAGTGTTCGAATTGAAGTCCTGTACGTACTGTTTCTTCCAAAATGGATATTCCCCGGTCGATCTGGTTCGAGTCGAAGCTTTGAGATTTTGAAAAAGATTCTGTAAAATGTGGGGGTACTTTACATCAAGCTCCCCGACATTTTCAAACTTTTCTCAAAAACAGCTTCAATTTTTTTCATATAAGAACAGAGTAAAATGCACTTATTAAGGTGGCATAGGTTCGATTTTCAGAGTTAACTCTGAATTTTCGAAAATTGCAAAAGTTTGAATTTTATTCGGCGATTTCCTCCAACCACAAAATTGCAAATACAGATTTTTCCTTCACATAAAATTTGTTCTTTATAGTGAGTTCTTACCTTAAGGTAATGTACATTTTTTTAAAATTAGTTTTCGCGCAATATTGCGTGCAAATATGTGCAACTTGAAAAAATTACAAAAACAAGATTTTCTCAAAAACGGCTCCAGATTGTTTCTTTAAACTTTTGGTAGGTATAGTGCCTAATGTATTTTATGAGATGACAAAAACGCCACATTGCTCTATTCTTTTGCTTTTTCAAAAGTTGGAAAAATTTATTTTTTTTACTCTTCTCACGTCGTAAATATTTATACTAGCCGCGCTTTGGTGACATTATTATATTAACGAATACATAAGCTTTAAATAATGTCAAGTAAAGTTTCTCGAAAACAACCGTTTTCTGTGTAAAGTAGCTCAAAATTCCGCATTTTTAGAAACGCTCAACCGCCATTTTTTCATATGTCTGCAAATTGTTTCTTCAAACTTTTGTAACGGATAGTGCTAATTACACTCTTTAATATGACGTAAAGTTTATTTTGAGTATTTTTTTTTGTTTTTCAAAAATTATACAAATGTAATTTTTTTGAAAGATCTCTCACATCTTTAATATGCACATTACCAGCAATTTGTAAAGATTATTATATTTGTGAGTGTAACTTCAAATGAAGTATTTTGAAAACTCAAAAAGTACCTGTGAAAAAGAGCTTCAAATTTCGCATTTTAGTAGCGCTAAAACGCAATTTTCTTTAAAACGGCACAAAATGTTTAAAAAACTGCCATTCAGGACTAGGTTTTTGTGTTTTTTAATATTATAAAATGAATATTTCTGTTCTATCATTAGGAAACCAAAACAATTAAGAATATGTCAAAAAATGTACTTTGGGCAATAGATGGCAGCTGGAATGAGCTTGTGGCAATTCCGAATAGCTAGCGCAGACGCAAGAAAATAGAAAACTAATAAGGGAAAGTATGTGCCATCCTGTAGCACCACTAGTTATTGTATTTCGTACCATTTTCCAAGCGTTTGCACTCTATTTTACACTCTATTTTAAATATATCACACAACAGTAAACCATGAAATTGAATGAATGTAAATAACTGTAATAAAATGTTACGAAATTGCATCTTACTTTTAGGTAGCTCATATAAAAGATTATGTACGAAAATCAATGCAGTTCATATTGACTAGGCAAATATTAGATTGATTTTATGAAACTATAGTTGAAAAAATTCATATTTTTTCACGAAGACTAGTAAATGGTGTTTATAGTTCCTTTTATTAGTTAACGTATTTAACGTCAAAAACTGTTAAAAGCTTTGTGAGTTAAAATGCTTAAAATGACTTCTAATGAAGTTTTTCGAAAACTCCGTGAAAAAGAGCTTCAAATTTCAAATTTACAGTAGCGCTTAAACGCCATTTTCTTAAAAACAGTTCCAAGTTTTTCAAAGAAAATTGGCATTTAGGACGAGGATTTACTCTTCTTTATTATTCTTAACATCTTTAGTAGCGGTTAAAAGTCATTTACTTAAAAACGGATCCAAATTTTTCCAAGAAAATTGTCATTTAGGACGAGCTTTTATTGTTCTTTAATATTCTAAATCAATATTTCCCGCCTACTATTATGCAACCGGTAAATTAAGAAAATCTCAAAAAATGTACTTTGAGCGGCGATAGATGGCAGCTGGCAACAATATGTGGCACGTCCGAATAGCTAGGCGAGTCCAAAGAAAATAGAAAACTAATATGGGAAAGTCTGTGCTCTTCTGTTGCACCACTAGTTAAATTATTTAAGTCTGATTTAAATTTTATGTCTTGTTTCCATTATCTTCCCACCTGATATCTATCACCGCCCAAAGTAAATTTTTTCACATTTTCACATTTTCATTTCTTTTCCATATTTTTCTGTTTTCTAATGGTAGAACTGAAATATGACTTTGAATATGTTTCAGAGGAGTACAACCATGTCATGTACGAATATTTTCGTTGAAAATTTTAGAGCCGTTTCAGGGAAAATGATTAACCATTTATGTAGATACAGAAAAGTTTAGTATTTGAGAAACTTCAAAGTCATTTAAAACACTTCCGCTCAAAATTAAATAATGTATACAAATTGCTGGGAATCGCTGAGCACCACTAGTTAAAATGCAAATATTGCACACAATACTGCGCAAAAAATACTAAAATTTTAAGAAAAGTGTACATGCCCTTAATGAAAGAACTCGGTATGGAATTATATTTCAAGTAAAAATCTCTGCGTTCAATGTGGTAGTTGAAGTGTGGTGTTGCAGGTGCTGGGCGCGGGCGCGGGCTGGCGCCAGATGCAGGGCTACAGCGGCGGGCCCGACTCGGCCGCCGAGGTGCCGGACGAGGACTGGGAGGCGGGCGGCCGCGGCCTGGGCAGCATCCTCTTCATGGTGGGCGGCGACGAGGACGACGACCGCAGCGACGCCAGCGACACGAGCTTCATCGACGAGGACGGGCGCCTGCAGGCGGACGGCTCCCAGGTGCGCGGCCACTTTCATTAACCCTGCAAGGCGTTGCTGAGGGCGCGGCTCTTCAAATGGCACTCACAAGGGCCTGATGCAAGATTAACTTTCGAAAGTGTTTTTCTCCACGGTTCTATATGTTTTTGAGGGTGCTGAATTCGAATTTGATGTTTGCCGCGTCAAGGAAGGTCGACTTCACAAAGAAAATTGCAAAAATCCTTACAAATTTCGCCCTTAGTTTTCTTTTTCGCTTAAATCTTCAAAACTATACGTTTTATCGAAAGAATTGTTATTTACACAATGAAAGAAGATGTAATTTCCTACGAAAATAAAGATATTAACTTTAAACTTCTGAAAAACGGTTTAGACGCTTGTTAATAAAAAGAAAATCTTATAAAAATTTTCAAAACTCTTGTGATGGGAATGAAGAGGGAAGAGTTCTTTACGGCTGTCGCCGCTTTTCGCTTCTCAGTTTCCATCTCTTGCGATCTTCCCAGTCTGCATCTTTGAGACCTCTTGCCTCCATTTCTTCTTGGATGTCCTTTCTCCAACTTCTTGGTGGTCTTCCACGCTTCTTCCGCTCTGGAGGTGTCCATGCCCAGATCTTCTTGGGCCACCAATTACTTCCCATGCGCTGGAAATGTCCATACCAGTTTAACCGTTTTGTGCCAATTGAATCCAAGATACTGCTCTCTACATTCATCATCTCTCTTATCCTTTCATTTCTAATATGATCTAACCTGGACACCGGGCAGCACCTTAACCCAGGCGCGGATCCAAGGGGGGGGGGTCACGGGAGTCATGACCCCCCCACCCAGAATGATGAACTATCATAGTTTTGTGTGTGAACATTTTGTGAGAAACTCTAACATATCCAAAAACCTCTGAGAAACTTATCAACTTTCCTGTGTCCCTTCAGAATCGGAACTGATCGACACAGTTTTTGCGACAGATTTAGATATTTTCAGACAATTCTAGAAATTTCTGTAAATGTAATTGTAACGTATTGCATGCAGGGTTTGGGTGAACACTTTATAACAACACTATATAAGTCACAAATGCTGTACGTAACTGTGTGTTTATTCACGCTCACAGTACAATACTGACTGACTGGTCATGCCTCGTGTTACAGAGATTTGCTACTCGATATATAGATACAATCTCCCTTCTCAAAATAAACATTATTATTTATCTTTGATTGTATTGGACATTGAAATTATGAATCAAATACAACACTTTATTTTTTAAAGAACTTTGTTAATCTTTAAGCTATAAATTTCAGACAAACATTAACTAATACATATTCTTGATCAAATACTTTTTAATAGAGATTAATAATCACAAGTTTAATATAACAACTGGTTTTACAGTTCTGCCATATATTGATATGTATTTGGACGAATCTAAAGAGGATTGTTTTGTTGCATTGTTCTCTACCAAGATTGACGTAACTGGAGTTCTTTCTCTGTTGAGATCATCTGAATTGGTGAAGGGTAGTTGTGATCTTTCGGGCACATCCGCTGTTGGATCTTCAATTGTAGACTGCATTCTCCCATCTCTATTTTGATGTGGTTCCACCTTGAAGTTCGTAGTAATTCGTGTTTGTTTGGTAATTGTGCCTTCAATCTTCGTTGGTCTGATGAATCTGGTGTTTCGTCGCATAATCGTTCCATCATCTTTCTGAATCATGTAAGACCGATCAGTAACTGGATGTAATATTTTACCAGAATACCATTTGTTGTCTGTGTTCCTGATCAAGATTTTCTCGTCATTTCGATATCTTTGTGACTCTTTGGCTCCGCGATCAGAATATTTCTTCTGTTGTGCTCTTTTTTTCTCAAGCTTCTGTGATACGTCGGTTTGTAGTTTAGGCTGGAGATGGTTGTTTGAAAGAGAAATTGCTGTTCTCGTATTCCTTCCGAATAATCTTGAAGATGGAGTGCCAAGTTCTTGATCTCGAGCTGTGTTTCTTGACATTAGTAATGCCAGTTGAAGATCTTCACCACTGATATCACATCTCTTCACTAGTCTTATTGCAATGTCCACATACTTTTCAGCTAATCTATTTGACCTTGCAAAATGAGGGCTCGATGTAACAAGTTTGAAGTTCCATTCCTTTGCGAATTTTGCAATTTCTCTCAAAGAATATACTGCGTTGTCAGAATGAAATTCTTGTGGAACTCCATGAGTCGCAAACCAAATTTTAAATTGACTGGTCATTTTCTGTACTTCATAGTATCCGCTGTAGCTGTCTGCAAGAACAAGATATCTGTTGCTTTTGTAGGAAAACACATCTGACAATACTGTTTCGAATGATGTTTTGGTATTTTCTTCATGATGTTTGTTTCCTTGTCCGGTTTGCACTGTGTATGTTGACAGGTTTTGTAGGATTCTACCAATCTGATAACATCTTTTGTTAGACTTTCCCAAAATACGAATTGTCTAGATCTTCTAAGTGTTGCTTGTATGCCTGGATGCCCTTTGTGAATTACTTCCAGAACTCTTGATATTTTGCTTTCGGGGACGAACACGCGCTCTCCTTTGAAAATAAGCCCGTCACAATGTGATAATTCATCTCCAAAGGTCAGGTCATCCTTTGTTCATCATCTTCATGAGTGCCTGGCAGGTTGGATCTTCGAGTGTCGATCTTCTCAAATCATCAGTGACGCTTTCAGACATTGATAAAACCATTAGAACCTGAAGTTCCTTCTCATCCTCTTCATAGGAATCTTCACAATCTCTGCTGAGTGTATCAGCAATTTTCAATTCGCTTCCTTTCTTGTATATTATGTTAGGGCTGTACTCCTTGAGATCTAGCAATATTCTTCGTAGTGTCGGTGGTGCATTAACAAGCGGTTTTTTTCCAAATTGTTTCTAAAGGTTTATGGTCAGTTTCGACTGTTAATTTCTTACCCCAAACATAGTCATGAAATTTCTTACAGCCGTAGCGAATTGCCAATGCCTCCTTGACAATCTGTGGATAATCTTGTTCAGTGCTGTTTAATGATTTAGTAGCATAAGCTACCTGTTGTCCTTTTTGCATCAAGACTGCTCCTAATGCTTTCGCTGACGCGTCGACCGATAATGTCATTTCTTCTTTTACATCATAGTACCTCAAGACGGGAGTGCTGGACAGTGCTTCTTTTATTCCTTTGAACGCCTGTTCTTGTTCCGGGCCCCAAATCCATGCGACATCATTTTTCAATAAGATGCGTAGTGGAGCTGTCAATTGTGATAGACATGGAACAAATGTTCCCAAGAAATTAACCATGCTCAACAGTCTCTGTAGTTCTTCGCAATTTTTGTCTTTTTTGTTCCTCTGGTATGACACTCGTGTCCGTTCCATTCAATAAATATTCTGGAGCAAAACCAGTGACGGAGTGTTCTATCTTATTATATCTATCTACACATTCTCTAGCAACCGTTGTCCATGCTATTTTTTGTTCTGTTTCATTTATTTTACATCTGATTTTACTGACTAGAGGCTGATTCAGTCTCTCGTTCAGGCCGTTTGAAAATGGTTCATTAACTGCTGTAAATATTAGTTTAATGTTCTTTTCTCCTAGAAATTCTTTAAATTCTTTTGAATTTATCCCCGGGTCCGTTAGTATAATGCCAATTGTATCTGTTGCCGACACGTTCTGAACGAGCTTGATGAAATCAGCGGCGTTCTGTGTCTTGGATGTTAAAATAAATGCATATCGTGTGTAGTGATCGACCAATAAGTGGAGGTATTTTTTTGTTGATCTTCGTCCTCCAAATCTGCCAATGGTGTCTATAAACATGATTTCATATGGTTCAGTACCTGGTCCCAAGTGGGACATTAATCCAAATTTGCCTTGGCCTCTTGTTTTATTTTTTATACATATGTCACAATTTTTACATCTTTTTTTAATATTATCTGTCAGATTCTTTGATGTAAAGGAAGGGCAAATTCTGTTCATAGTCTGTGTAATGCTTGTATGGTACCATTCCCTTCGTATATCTCCTATCAATTTAATGCTGAATTCTTCTGACAAGGTTATTTTTTCCTTATTTCGGATTTTGTTTATAAAATATTCTGTTCTTATTAATTTTGGTTTCATTTTTTGTATTATTTCATTGTGTTCTTGGTCCGTTCTTATTTCATCCATTTGTGTCTAGTTTACTATTGTTAGAGCTTCTTCAGGGTTTTCAATTGGTTCTAGTACCGGATTTTGGCTTAAGCAGTCCGCTTCAGCGTTATCTTTACCCGGTACATACTTATTTGGAAGTCATATTGTGACAGATAATAGGTTAGTTCACCTAATTCATCTGTTCTCGCTTTTATGTTCAGATTTTCAAGTGGATTGTGATCCGAGTATACCTCAAACTTTCTTCCAATCAACCAGTGTTGATTTTTCTGCTTCTTTGATTTCCAGACATTCCAGATATTTTGCCTTCTTTGAACTTTTTTGAGCTTCATTCAACTTCTTTGAGAAATACGCTACTGGTTTTTCTTGTCCATCTCTTTGTACTTGCTTTAATTTGGCCCCAATTCCTTCAAGCGATGCATCTGTGTAAATTTTTATTGGCAGATCTTTATCAAATATTTCTAAAACTGGTTGAGAACATAATAATTTCTTTATTTCTGCAAAAGACATCTCACATTCTTCTGACTACATGAATGTGACTTCTATTCTCACTAGTCGATGTAATGGATTTAATAATATTGAGCTATTTGGTATACATTTATGGTATAAGTTCTTTCCCAAAAATTGTCTTATATTTTTTTGAGTTTTGGGAGTAGGAAAATTCTGAACTGAGATCGGATTATCTTTTATTGGTTTTACAGTGTTGTTGTCTATAATGTGCCCCAAGTATTTCACTGAGGTTGCAACGAATGAGCATTTCGTGAATTTTAATCTAAACTCTTCTTGTATAATTGCTTCTAATACCTGCTCCATATGTCCGATGTGATCTTCAAACGTTGGTGAATAAATTATATCATCAATATAATTTTCTGTAAATTCTGTTAATTTATGTTTCTTTAATATGTTACTCAGGATTCTTTGGAATATTGTTGGTGCTGTTTTCAGACCAAATAGTAAACATGTCCATTATAGTCCCCTTCTTGCGTTACGAAACCAGTTTTTGTTTTGTCCTGAATTCGGAGTGGAATTGACCAAAATGCAGAGTTGATATCCACTGTTGTAAAATATTTGCAGTTTCTAGTTTTGATTATCAAGTCATCTATAAGTGGAAATGGTTGAGCTTGTGGTACAATAATTTTGTTTAGATCTCTAAAGTCAATGCAGAGACGATTTTTCTTTCCTTCTTCTCTTTTATATGCCAGAGTTACTGGTGCCGCAAATGGGCTGTAAGATTCTTCAATCAAATTGTTTAACTTTGCTAATAACTTTGCCACTTGTGTTTCTATTTCCCATTTATCTTCTATTGAGCACCTTTATGGTCTATACTACAATATTTGTCTACTAACAAGTCGATTATTGCTTCATAATTCTTTACTGTACCAATATCGAATTGGTCTTTTGCAAATACAGATTTATATTTTCAACTAGTTCTTCTATCTTCATTTTTTTATATTAGTGAGATGTTCCAGCTTGATCTGAAATTCTTTTTCCCCTATGTGTTCATTAAAATTTACTGAACACTGGTTAATTTTATTATCTTCATGATCTATTATTTTCTTTTGTGATATTTGTAAATTCTCATTTTGAATTAATTTAATTTTTTTATTATATCTAATCCTATGAGGAGATATTCAAAATCATCTGTTTCTACAATGAATACATCAATGTATTCCTCCATGTCAAATATTTTTATTTTCATAGTTACCAAACCTTTTGTATGTGTCCCACCATTGACCGTTTTTAAAAATATTTTGTTTGCAGCTTGTGTCTTGTTCTTTATCTTAACTAATTTTGGATTTATTAGACAGATTTGGAAACCTGGATCATATGTTCTGTTGACCTCAGACTTGTATTGTAATAATATTTTGATTTTAATCAATGGTGTGATTACTCGTTTTTTGCTTCTGTATTTAGATTTACTTCTATGACTGAGTTGCTTCCTATCAGGCTACTTGAATTTCTTTCTTTCTTCTTAAACCAACATGAGTCTTCAGGACGATATCTATTACCTTTATTCAAGGTTTCCCAATTTTTACATGGCTTTTTCTCTTCGAATTTCTTTTTGTTATGATGTTTATGTTATTTCATTTTTGCAAAATATTTTGATTTACTAAATGTGCACATTTTCTGATTTCATGCAATAATGCAGAAGAGTTCTCACAATTTTCTTTATCAATTTTATTTCTGACAAATTCAGGTAATCCTGCTGCTATAAGCAACACTAGGGTCTTTGAATTAATTGCATTGTCCATATCTAGCAATAGCTTCTCTTTCCTCATAGCATATTCAATCAATGAACCTTCTTTATATCTATAATATATATCATACATATCTGAACCCCATCCTTACAGCTAGTTTCTCGGATGTACTTCTCGGTTGTTCTCCAGGTGCGGCGATGTCCATGGGCGATGTCCTCGGTACCTTACTATTGTGTCTTTGATTATCGTCCAAATACATTTCCTAATTATCCCGTAATGTCCTCCACTAATTGATACTTCATGTAATAAGTTAAATAAAGAATCAATAAGGGGAGGACACTTCAGGAATTTTTTCGGGACATTTACTTCTTGATTAACTTTTCTCAAAATTATTCCGCCTACACGACAGGCCTTCGCCAGGCCTCGGGTGAAACCCCTACATACGACTATTTTCAATCAACTTACTGGGATTTTCTCTCTACAAAGGTATCCTGACATAAACCCTCCAGAAAATACGAAGTCTGTTTGATTTAAATCGAATAATTACTTTAACGCAAGAAAAAATCACAATTACAATTTTTTACATTTATGACACTTTGGAACATTGGGCTTCACGCCATGCCGATCTATAAAATTAACAATCAGCCTCGCTAACATTTACCAATAACCGCATATTATACTGAAAACTAACATTGCAACATACCAATTACTTAGATGTTATCAGATCGGCAGCTTTCGTGAGAATGATCATTTCGCCCTTCCCGCAAGATCACGGCTTTCAGTGACTTCTTCAGCCTTATACCATGTAATGACTACGGGGCCGTGATGTCGCGCACCCGCATGACGCTCTTAACATGAAGCATGGAATCTTTATATTCGTTGATTCGTTACCTTAACGTCTATTCTTTGGACTCTAAACGTTTCAAGTATGAACAATACCCTGGAAACAGCACATGCAAATATTACCACTGCAAATATTCCCGCACAAAATACCATGGTGTCTTTGGCTTTTCACAATGTATTCTACTTCAAAATACAAAATTTTGCAAATAAAACGTACAATACGTTGTATTGCCGACCTGGATGGCCGAGGTACCTAGAGCGTGTGCATCGGCTCGGTCGGGAGGGTCGGGAGTTCGACTCCCACCGTGGGGATGGAGTTTGTCCTTTGTCATGTATGTGTGTTGTCGTGAAAGGCCTTGTGAGTCTACTGACGACCGAGGAGCCCGCAAGTATGCCTTGTGTAAAAAGGTAAATATATTCCCCATGAGGGAGATAGTGGGTAACCTACGTGGTTAGTCGAAATGGACATCCACTGAAGCTGGAAAAAGCCCCTGGAAGGAAAAAGCAATAGTGTATTGCCCTGGTTGTTGGCAGGATTCGCAACAGCCCGGGAGTCACCAGAAGGACGAGACGCTTTCGCTGCGGCCGAGCGTGGCGTACGCCGTCAAGCGCCGGATGAAGATGTTGCTGCGCCCATACGTCATCAAGCCCGTGCTCAAGGGCCTCGACATGGACGAGCCCATCGAGTACCTCACCGAAATGAGGCAGGTGCGACGCTCGCTTAGACAATAATAATAACAATAACAACAACTCCACCTAGGGAGTACACGACCTTGCAGTTGGTGGTGGAGCTTGAGAACCCCCATGAGCCTGAGAGCAATGTCAGTGGTAGCCTAGCTACTGGTAGGGCCTCCCTTGCTTAACAGGTTGAAGGTGAGGGGTCCGACGGAGAAGTACTCCATTTTGAGGAGAGTGGGAAGTAAGTAGAGAGGGAAGGACTTCCTGTTATCAGCCCATGTAGGGTACAGGAGAGAAACTGGGTTGGCACACCAGGCCACTGATTCGAGTGGAGGCCCGAACCTTGCATTAACCAGTGAAAGAGACTGCTTTCAGTAGTTAGTGAAAATTCCGCAGGGTTTTTCGACTGGCGATCGGAGGGACCCCTTGTTGGGCCCCGCGGGGGGATGTCCCGAGGGCACTGTGGGTCGCAGTAACGGATGGCAGGAAACAGCCCAAGGGTAAGTGTGATCTGTGAACTCCAACTTGCTTCCTGCGACTCTACAATTAAAACCGATGAGCAAAATGGTTAGAACAAGAAATGTAATGAATCTTAACGTACCTTGTTCTACCAATGTCCCCTACCTGTTCAGAAGCCGAGCCAATGTCACCTTGTCGACATCTGGCCATCCCACTGTCACCATCTCTACCTTCTTTCCCTTCGAAGTAGAAACGAATGACTTCGAGTGAACTGCCTAATGACACTCGATATGTGATTACATCTCACCTAATCACACTACTATTTATGCGAGCTATTAATAACTACACACATATATTAGGGTCTGGGTTCGTCAGAGGCCTACACTAGTTATAATAAATCTAAATGTTCCTTGAAAGAGATAGAAGTTCCTATTTCGCATCCTTCAATTACAAAAAATACACTTAATACAAAACAATATAATCCTAAAAAAGCAATGTATACAAAAGAAATACACTTATACACACAAATAACCCTGCAATAATACTGATAACTAAGGAATTCAAAATTATAAGACTATGTGATTGTATACAAAATTATTTATAAATTCTGGAATCTAATTATTCCTTTTAGAAACCTTCGTTATACCACAAAATAGCTCTTACTAATTACTTCAAGTAATTATTGTAATGTCTCTTCACAAGAATATCAATCCCATCTTTTAATTGCTTTTAGGATTCACTAACCTTTATATTAATAGACTATGAGCTTATGTCTTTACATGAAAGTTCACTAAAATATTCTAATTTTCAATTTACGACAGTCTGTTTTAAACAATAGAATGAATTGTACAAAGCACTATGCATTTGAGTTGGATGTAACTTCCTATTATCAGTTAGAAATTATTCTCATTTACTTCAAAGCGACAACTTTTGCAAATTGGTTCTTTCTCAAAGTAACGAAACCGTTTGAAAGCGCCCGCAGACTCACGAATTCCTTCAAGGTCTTTTCTCTTTGAAGTTCATCAGCTCGCCTAAGCGGTGTCTGCAATATGCTGCGCCCTCCAGGTGGCTCGCCGCAAGGTCAGCTATCTTCACGTCGGTGCCCGCTGCATGGAAATTACTTCATCCAAGTATAAAATAAAAGCTGTTGAATGGAAAATTCACAGCAGAACAAGTTGCAGACATTTAGAGAAACGCAGAGTATGTTCTTCCATCGAACTATCCACATGACGAACATTTAGAATCATCTAATATCCTTGAAAACGATGGTTCTCTTGAAAGTTCATCTCTTCCAAAAGTTCATCCGTCAGTGGTGAAAATTCATCTGGCCATGAGTCACACGATAAGGATGTGAAGCGGAACCTCCTCCGACGCGTGATAGAACGAGTTCGTCTACTTTCACTCGGATCTCGTGCATTGTTGAGGAGAATTTATGAAATGCTACAGCTAAGAGAATGAGAGAAACATCGAATCTGTCTTAAATGAGGAAGTACAGACCTCAAGTAGAGATCTAGATATTACCGAGATCAATCACATCGTGTATCTAGTATCTCAGATAATTTTGAGGCCAGCTAAGAACATCCACGGCCGCGAGCCAGATGGAGTAAATAGCTCCGTAGCCCCATGGGCGAAAAGAATTATGAAACGGATAGCCGACACACGGCGTGAAATATCACTCCTAGTCGAGTCATCTTCTAAATCTCAAATCACAATTCTAAAGTTCAACAAAAGATACTCCATGTTCAACAGAAACACCTAATTGAAAATGACACAACAAGGCTAATAGCAGTTAAGAAGCTAAAAGAGAAAATCCAAGTATGGGCTCAACGAATTAGACGTTACAAACGTAGAGAAGATTTCCGTGTACAGAACCGGTAGTTTGAAACACCGAAGAGATTCTATCGCAATCTGACTCAAACACCGAATGGCAGTGCCGACTCTCCTTCAAAATATGACGTCGAAATGTTTGGGCAGGTATCTGGGAGGAAACCAGATCCTACAACAATAACGCATCTTGGCTCCAATCTGAAAATGATGCTGCCGATAGACTCGCGGAAACAATGGAACATGTTCACGAATTTTTGGAAGAAAACCTCTGCCAAGCAATTAAGAACATGGGAAACTGGAAATCCCCCGGGGTTGATAAGATCCAGATTTATTGGATTGAGAAATTAACAGCATTCTCATCTAGCAAGGGCTGTTAATAAAAGTTT
Organism: Acheta domesticus; assembly: GCA_031308135.1. Taxonomy (NCBI): domain Eukaryota; kingdom Metazoa; phylum Arthropoda; class Insecta; order Orthoptera; family Gryllidae; genus Acheta; species Acheta domesticus. The sequence continues at coordinate 56,096 of JAHLJT010000265.1, forward strand.
AGAAAACACTAAGAAAGTCTCGGAATGATTCACTTGCGGCATCACGTATTTGCTATCGGGAGCAAAATGGCTAGAACAAGAAATGCAATGAATCCTGCTCAGAAACCGAGCTAGCTAAACCGTTCTACCACAGTCCCTAGATCTACTCCTTAGGTAGCTGTGTCTTACAGTTTTTGCGGGTTGCAATCTGGAGTAGATTTTTTATTTAGCCGGCTCATAACATGTTCACTCCTGATATAGAGGAATAATAATAATAATAATAATAATAATAATAATAATAATAATAATAATAATAATCATCATCATCCTCAGCCCACAGTTTAATGGCTGTGGTGTTCGGAGGCGTGTTGTAAGCAGATCGCAACCCCTTACACAATTTACTTGGCACTCTTCACCCGAGAGAAGCTTCATTATTGTCCCACAACTGCATGAGCGCCTCGGTGGGCGAGTACTTAGCTTACTAACCTCTGAAACTCCCAGAGCGCGGGTTCAACCCCGGCTGAAGCGCATGGGTTTTTGAAGAGCGGGAAATCCTACAGATGCCCCGTCATGTTTATGGTCTGTAAAAGAAAACCCTGTCAATTGTCCAGCCAAATTAAATCATTCCGACTTCCTTTTTCCGATGTAACGAGATCTCACGTCTTTCTTACCAGAGAGCTCGGATAAGTTAACTGAAAGAAAGATCTGGAGTAGAAAGTGAGAATCACACCGAGGCGTTCAAGGGGATACAAACGGTCGCGCTTGCTTGAAGAAGGTCCCCTAAACCCGAGCCGGCGGTAGACTTTTGACGGTAGGACGCTTTCGGTCGAATACATGGGTGCGGAACCACGGCCAACGGCAGTGTCCCCGAAATTGATGCGTTAAAAACAGCTATAAGAGCCGCGAGCCAGCAGTGAAAAGCGAAAACTTTAAGTTTTACTCCATCCAGGAATCGAACCCGGGAGTCTGCCATGAGTTAATGAGAAGCATGCAATTTATATTAACAGAAAGGGAAAAGTATGTATGAATGTTCGTTAAAAGATCATCAGAATTCGGTTACAGCCCCAAATAGAAATGAGTTTGTAACTGGCAATGCACCTGACTTTGACTGAGGCGACGAGACGAGGAGCAGAGAAGAAGGGATGGTGAGGAGGAGCGAGTCCGCAGGGCACGCCGGACAGAGCGGGACTCAGATGGGGACGGCCGGCCAACCAGGAATCCTTGAAAACCGGAAAAAACAGGAATTTGAAAAAATAATAGAAATCTTCGAAAACCGAAAAAACGGGAATTTGATTTGAAAACCAAGATTTTTCATTTTTTCAAATTTATACCCAACATTTAGCACAAATTCACATACGGAATCGTATTCAGTAAAATGTTTGTTTCAAATCAGTACATGATAATAACGAGTGAAAATCAAAATATAGATGAGAAGTACCACATGTATGCTTGAGGATTGCGTGGTCCTTGACTCGCGCATCTCACAACTTCAAACACTGGCACGTGTGACCGTGCAATATAGGTAGAGTATCCTGCGAATGTCAAAATTCCATTGCAGTCACCGACCGCAAGATGAAAATGTCCTGTAGGACAAGAGATTAAATCTATCAAGTATTTCTGCGTGGGCGTTAGAGACTTATTGTTATTTCGAGGGTATTCAGAGGCGGCTATATTTCTTTTAAAATCTTTAGGTATACCGCCTTCGACATTCCGCATCTGGTTGCGAACCGTCCAGAAGTCATAAAAATGATGTTTTTGAGAAGTTACCTGTTCTGGATTCGTGTTTTTTTAAAACCAGTACTCAAACGTTAGGCATCAAAATCATCTCCCTTGTTAACATTTCGTCACTTGCGCGGCCATTCGTAGCATGAGTACGCCTACTCACGCTCTGTACTCCGTCCATTTTGTAGTTATTAACATTGTTAATCGTCCTCGTGTACTATTTCAGTGGTATACCTTTCCGTTACCGCTCTTTATAAATACCGCAACCAATCTTTATAAATAAGGTCTCTAAAAATTCAATTTCACGGAGACATGACAAATTGCGCTTTGACTTTTAAAACATGAAGCATTTGTTTTAAAAATAGCATCTAAATATTCAACTCAAATGCAACCCGCAACACTTGCCAAAGTTTCCGTCAAATAAATCCAAAACCAAGCGTTTTAGGGTCTTAAAAACTAAAATATTGAGGCCTCAAAGAAAAGTTTTTCACACTATAATCTATAAGATGAGACATTCCTTGACATTAAATTAAATTTTCGGTTCCGCGCTTCAATATTATCAAGGCCACCTCAATATTTCAGCCCTTCCTGCTGGTAGCAATTTTTGTGACGACACACTTAGAAGGCTAAGATTCCTCAATCTTATATTTACGCTTTAGGTATACACCGTGGTTTGTGCAGTCTGATTAGGTTTATTTGCATAATCATTAATTCAAGATTTGCTCTCCAGCAACAACTAGAAGTACTATTATTGTTACTTGATACCTATGAAGATTGTTTCTTTTGCATGTAGTGAAACCATTCAATTAACGTTTTGCCGTGGTCTGTAAACGCTGTGCACCTAATTGTGGAGGGATGTTGGTGTACATGAAGAGTGAAGACCGTTTTTGTGTTTGACCTGTATAACTCGACCAAGTTGAGAATGATGTTTTACAGGAGCGCGCCAATGTCTGTGTTTACAACAGAAGCGACAGAGACGGAGATATAAACACACACAAATCCAATTAAAAATGGGACCCTGCCAAACTGTTTCGGGAAAAGCGTGATTTATTTTGTCACAAATCTGGTATCTTCCCAATTAATATTTTAACTGTATTTAGACATGCCTGCACCTCAAATTAGAAGAAATTAAATTTTATTTTTCTCGGCAGAATAATTCAATTTTGATTGAATACCTTTGATGAGCAGACAATTTGAATTGTAACATTCATATACTTGTAAATCATTTAATTTAACTTAAGTAGTTTTTCAGAATATATACCAAATCAAATTCTTATTATCTAAGAAGCAACTACCACCGTAATGAATATTCCTTAATATTTCTATCTTCAATATGTCATTAGTCGATTCTTCTTTACTATAAAAATTGCGAACCAATTAAAAGTTTCTAAATGACAATGTTTTTCTTTTATTTATTCTTTCTCATTTTTTCAGAATATTACATCTCTACTCTCATAACTGATTTTATTTTCTAAATCAAAAAGACGATAAGCTTTTCTATTATTCGAATAACCTACGAGATAGATTGTTTTGCTCTCTTATCAATTTTTTCGGATATATCATCATTCCTATAATATGTTCTACATCCAAATACTCTAAGAATATTTTAAATACTTATAACAGTAATTTTAAGTTTTTGGTACTTTATTGCACAAAGTAGAAAAAAGATGAATGCAGAAGAATACAAAATGTTTGAATTCATCCATAACTCGTATTTCCCAAAGCTACACCGAAAATCAATTTGCTTCGTGCTCCATGCGACTTTTGTAAGCAAAACTGACTAACAGACCCGTATTTACACTGTTAGTTTCACGACGCGCTACAATCACCTCCTTCATTCTTCGCTTGGTCGAGCTATACCAATATTTTTGTTATCATTCGATGAAATTTTTAAGTCAGACGAGTTCAGACACGTAGCTTTCTCAAAGGTAAAAATCTAATATTTTTGTGACTATCACGAAAGCTAAAAACTAACTGACAAAGAATATTGCATAATTACCTTCAAATGTCTTTTAGGAAGTGTTGGGAATTGTTCCAAGAAAATTCTCCATGATATTGAATAAATTGCATTGTTTATTTTATTTCTATTTGTATTGTGTTAGTACATTGCAAGTTGCCTTTGTAGATTTTTGAGCAATAAACACGTTTCGTTAACTACTTTCCCTTCTAGAATGAAAATACGATCGGGATGAGTGTGGGGTCTAACATGCGAAAGTTCTCCCCACGGGTACACAGAGGTAAAACGTGTGCTATGGCACAATACAATGAACAAACTTTTTAAAGTAGCTAAAGTAAAATAGTGTGAACTAAATGGAAAACAAAAATTAAAACGCGCTAGCCTACAATACGAAGTGAATTAATTAAAAAAACAACTAAATTTAAAATTATAGAAAGAATAGCGCAAGTCACTCGACAACTGCCAACGATCGCAGTCCAAACGCACGATTCAAATGTTGGCGGTATCTGGAAATATGTACATCAACGCCCAGCTGCAACCACGCATTGTAAATAACACACCGTTTGATATTAAACTCAAGATGGCGGTTCGTTAAGATATTCAATACGCAAACTTCGTTTTGAGCAACATTCCCATGTACCGAAATGAAGTCTAATCCTTCTAAACTGTTTCTAATGACAACAAAAGGTATTCAGAACTCAAAGGTAAAAATGTTAGTTTGATTATTTTTTTGGCTCGGAATTGCTTTTCTTGAGGTATGTAAGAACGCAGAAAATAATCCAATACTTTTTAATATTCAAATCATTTTTCAATTTTTGCACCCCAGCAAGCTGGCACCCTTAGTCCTCCAAAACCCCCTCTGTTCTCATAACAAATTAAGGAAAGTTAAAATACATTGCAAAAGTAAGTTTGTACTTGTCCGATCCGGTATTTTCGTACTACTTTACTTGGCTTTCTCAAGAGTAAAAAACCTTTTCTATTATTTTTGTGACTATCATGGAAAGCGCGGATTCAACTCTCAAGGCGGATTGAATAATTTCTTCATGTGTTGTTTTTAAAGATGTATGAATTATTCAAGAACATTTCTTTATAATGCTGAATAAACTTTTATTGAAATTTGTTTCTAACATCAAGTTCATCAATCGCAATTGTTATTTTGTTTGATATTCTGTAAGTACATTGGTTAGTTCCTCTCCTTTATGGAAAGGATGAACAAATGGATAGGGACAGGGTGGGGTTTAACATGCGAGAGTTCTCGCACGGGTACGCTGGTATTCTTTTATTATTTATTTACACCTAAATTTTAATTCAATACACTATGAAAAGATACATGTAATTGTAAACAATGTTTAAAACCTTCATTAACCCTCAACGGGCGTGGTGAAAATTCTAGGTCATCAGTGGAGTTGTGGGGACGAAAACGATACCACCACATATGGATGAAACTACGCAGTTTATTAGTTGTTTATTTTTGAATTTATAATAATAATAATAATAATAATAATAATAATAATGAATAATATGGATAATAATGAAAAACTGGGCCAGAATATCAAAGAAAATATTTCATGAACATTTGTAAAATAATTAAAAGAAAAATGACTGCTGAGAATAATATATTGAGTTATTTAATAATGAAATGAATAATACACAGTGATAACACTTAATAATACTGATCACACTCATACATCACATAAGAATAATTATACATTTGTTAACCAATTGATACTCTGGTTATTATAATTAATTTATTTTAAAAGTTTCTTATCACCACATTCTTTGCACATAACGCATCGACATGCCTGGCAAACTGGGCAATCACAACTGAAGCACTCATACTGGCTTGTCTTCTTTTCATTCATTTTAACGAGGACGCAATAAACATCACTTTCTTTTCAACACTCGGGTGGCCCATTCCTTTTATTCCTAGACATTTCTTTAAAATCTGGGAAATTGTCAACCTGATTCCTTTGGATGATGGCTATTTACTAGTCTTTCGTTCATATACGGTTCTGAAATTTGCCTTGCCAGAGTTTTCAAAAATTCGAAGCGTTCAATAGGGTTATACTCCTTACATGATGTATACAGTACATAAGAGTGCATAGAATCTGTGAACTTGAAAAGGTCAATCGGCACGCCGCAGGTAATACTGACAGCGGCTGCAAGAATACACCTGGAGTCGTGGTGTATTTTAGGATACCACTTCCAGCTTCAGGTATTTATGGAAACAAAAAAAATTCCTCCCAGATCGTGACGTAGTCTGTGAGTCAACGACGACAAAAGTGAAAGCTATACAGAAGGGATTAAGAAAGAAAAGGTTTTCAAAGAAACGGCAGAGGCGTACAGTTTTACTAATATCGAAAAAGACCCCACAACTCCACTTAAGGGCTAATATCCGCGCGCGTTTTCTTGAGCCCTCATTTCGCTAGATGCGAGAGTAGTTGGGTTGGTAATTTTGACGACAGAACACTAATATCAAATCTGAGCTTGTTTTTCGATGCAAAATTGTTTCTATTGTATGGCAGCGAACATTTCTAATTACCAGATTTTCTTAACAATGTTCGTTTATATCACTTATTCATAATTCAATTAATGTTTGTAAAGAAGTGAGGGTAATTGTTCCAGAGCTCAAGGAAACGTGCGTTTATATCACAATGCGCCACTTTAACAGCAAGAAAATAAAATAACAAGGTCAAGGAAATACAGTGCGCGCGTTTGATGAACTCTACCGTAACGAGTCTTCCATATCAGGACAGGGTGTACCGGTCGGACAAAATTTAAGGAATATTTTGATAATCGTCAAGCAAAACGACCTAGGTGAAACGTAAATATACGTTAAACGTGCGTTTGATGCGCATACGAAAAATCAATTAAGATTTTTTCTCGTTTATTGTTGTCACATGGTACTAAGTTAATGCTTACAATTAACAAATGGGCAGGCGCGGATCAGACTTCACTCTTTTTGGGAGGGGTCACGTTAAGACTAGAGTGCATTTATTTCGGAAAGGGGAGAAGGTACAGAAAGTAATAACATATTTTTGACGTATGTTATAGTATATCAGATTGACTTTATTATTCAATAAATATATTTAGAATTACTATTAAAATGTTTAGAAATTCATTTTAACCATAATCATATCAGCTTACTATTGTTACGCTCCTCTCCCTTATCCCCTGGGGGAGTGGCGCGTGTTACTTGAAATTTTGAACGGTAACCCCCAATTTTTGTTGCAGATTCGAATTCTGCCTACAAAAATATGTCAATTTTATTCAGTACATTTGTTTTAAAAAAATTGAAATTTATAAAGTTGTCAATAATAACTTTCAAATTAGCAAAATAACTTTCATTTGATGCAATATGAAACAATTTGTGAAGAAACGTATATGAGAGAAACATGTAAATGTGTGTAATGAAAAAAATGTATTTTTAATAATTATTACAATTAAAAAATACATGCATATAATAAATAAATAAACCAATTATACTTTTATTTTATCTTACAATTATTTTTCTCAATTTTTTCTTTTTTAAAATGTTTCGTTTATTATGCTCATTCTATAATTATAAATTTGCGCCACATTTGAATCTCCTTCAATGGCGATTCTTCTATAACAATGTTGTAAACTTCATTATAATTTTGGGGACAACTACTCCAAGACATGCAAACATCTTATAAATTTAATTTAATGCAACATTTAATATATTGCAAATAACTGATCTGCTTCCTTTTGAATTGCCAAGGTGCTTTGTATAATTAAAACCCAAATAAAATAACATCATTGCAATACTGTTCATCAAGAACGAGAGCTGTCAAAAGATACTTTTGATACCGATTCGAACTCGGCGACAGGAAAACATTCAAGATATTTTAGGCGTCAGACTCTATCCTCGCTCATCAACCGAACTAAAATTCTCTAACCGGATTCGGGCTCAGCGACAGCAAAATAGTATTCAATAAGGTATTTTAGCAGTGGTGAAGCTGAAGGGTAATCTGGGAGACTTATACTACTCAAATTATTTTTCAATAAAATCTGTCGTGGCCAATTTTCAATATTTTTGTTACCGAATCGTCGAAAATTAAATGTGTTCGACTCCTTTTCCCGTTTACGCACGAGGGAAGGGCTGCAGAAATATACTCTTTAGGGCCGGTAGCTGAGCGAGAAGTCTGCCAGTGGATAGACACCGGCTGGCTCTGCCGCGCATGCGCACAAGAGAACGTGCGCTATCTCC
>JAHLJT010000266.1:0-21700 GCA_031308135.1 Acheta domesticus
TTTTACGCTACGCTGTGCAAAAATTCTGATAGGTGACTGACTTTCTCGCAAGTAAGGTTTGTTCTATGTCCTGGTTTGGACATGGTTGTGACATATCTTATTATAAAACGTTCTCTCTCAAATTTGGGCATGCGTTCGCTACGACACTATCTTGGAGAAATTTGATTTACTTGTGATTGTAACTTCAATTTGTTTACTTTGATTCAACTAATAATTCCGACATAAGTCACAATCTCAGAGGTAGAATACTTGTATGCAGTGAAGACGCGCTTAATCCTTGCCTGTGTGGTGTGTTTGCATGGAGTTCAGGAGCCTTGAGTCATCATAAACGAATAAATCAACAAAGCCCCCACATCTCTGATTTAATTCAAACCACTAAATAAGTACTGCCATTATTTATAATAACAAAGTGTGAAAATTTCAGTGAAATTGGTCGAGTAGATTTTGCATCTAATGTGCAACACACATATGCCCATTCCCTTTTATTTATATATAGATTGTAAGGTGTGACTCCTTTTGAAAAGAGACGATGTGCAAGTTGTCAGTATTTGATAATTAGAAAAAGTAATGTAAATGTAATGCTCTGCATTATTAGCTTAGTATATTTTTTTTATTTGCTTATGAATGTTGGCTATCTATATTAATTATTGTTAAATTGCTCTAGTTTCCTTTATTGGTCTCAGTATTTTGTATTCTCATACAGCATTCCTTAATTTATGATACATTCATAGGTAATTGACATAACCTTAATTTAGAAGTGGAGCAGGGGTCTCTCGGTTTTTCTGGCATTGCTTTTTTGATATGAAAGTTTTTAAGAATTCCCATGTTGTATTCGAAGATTAGTGAAGAGTAAAACCTTGTTGGTAGTCATAAGTGTACATCAGCCGTACAGTTCCTTTAGTTTTCTTTTTTTTTAAAAAAAAACAAAGAAGGGCATTTATTACAAATATTTTATAGTAGGTTAAGTGTATAAACAATGTTTAAAAATATTCTATAAGAAAATTGCTTTGAATAAATTTTGAAAACAGGCTAGTCAGATGGTATGGAGGTAATTTTTATTTTAAACACATGAAAGTGGATAAAAAAGTATTAGCAGAGTGCATAAAGAGATCAGCAATTGAGAATGAACTTTCATTTACTTACATGAAAATACATCGTCACTAAAACTAATGTAGACATTAAGTATTATTTGCACAAATAGATACAATTTTGAATTGTTTCAAAACAAGAAGAATTGTAATTTTACATTTAGTAATGATGAAAATGAATTAATATAATTATTTTTGGCATAAAAGTTTTCTGAGTTTTGTGATACAAAGTATCTTAATTTGATAAAGTAATTGTCACTAATTGTTATGTATTTTAAAGATCACGTGATCAAAAGAAGCCCACTTTTCTAGAATGAAGGTTTTTTAGCTTGTGCAATTTTTGTGCTTTGACATTCCATGGATCTAATGCTTCGTTTTGGGTTTGAGTTCTATGGGCTGCATCAAGAAAATTATTCACTGATCAGATTTCCTACTTTCTGCAAATTTGAAAATGTTTTTAAAGTACTAATGTTCTGTGATTCTGAAGTGGCTATAATTTTTAGTTGCTGATCTCTGCATTTCTGTGAAAGTTCAAATGGTGCTGTGAATAAATTCTGTATATTTTCCATGTGTATTTTTATTTATTGATAGTCATAGCATAGTTTTTTAAGTCATCATTGAAATATAATAAAAATAATGATAATGATAATGATAAAAATAAGTTGTAGCAGTAGTAAATAATATCATTGATGTGCTTGTCATTTCCAGTGAACCGATGTATATAATTATTGGCATTTACGTTTTAATAATCACTGCCAATATGAAGTACTATTTAATTATGTAAATGCATTCCGAGTAAAGACTTTGAATACAATTTTTTTAAACTCTCCATCAGTTTTTATTGGGAAAATAAACAAAGGTCTTGGAGGTGGAATAATATTTCATTTTTAAAATATATCTTCATAATATTTTTTTAAAATATTAATTTGGTTTTGTTCCAAGTGGATGTTAATTATGAATTGAAATATCATAGTGAATACAGAGATGAATTGTTAAATTAAAAAGCAGACAGACTGATAATTATCTTATAATAATTATGACAAGTGAATATTTAAACATTTAGCATTATTAAGAAAATAAACTTTGTCAGTAGATTGCAACTTTCTTTTCTAATTTGCAAAAGGCATAGAATTTCACTTCATAGCAATAGCATCATTTTTGAAATCTTATTCAAGTATATATTTCTTCAGGTGGTGACTTTTTTATATTTATATTTCTCATTTGTTCATGCACATATTGTTAAATGCATGCATGAAAGTGTTTGTTTTGGCCATGATTACAGAGGTTACATTTGTAAAATAAACATGGGAAATTTTACAATATTAACTAATATGTGGCCTTGTAATTGCCTCACAGCATACAAAGAAATCATTGATACTGCTAAAGAGACTAACAGCTAATGTGTGTATTGGTGTTTATAGCATGGTTAAACAAATGAGTAGCAATGTGATGTTCAAAAATAACTTTGTTCTCAGTTTGCAGGTATAAAATGTACGATTATGTTATCATCTGCTTAAAGCATGGTTATCTTTTAGTGCTTGATTTTACCCTTGTTAAGCACTGTTCTGTACATCTGTAATGTGTGAAAAGTTAATAAGTAAGATTGCATTTCTTCTTGCTTAGACAAAAAAGAAATAGAAAACAAAAACATTTAAATAAACAATATATTATTGTTTATATTAGTAATTGTTAATATTACATTAAATTGTTTATAAACAATTTTTATACAAGTGAGGTGGTGGGGATAGAGCAATCTTTGTTTTCTTTTTTCATTGAATCGAGAAAAGTTATTTGTTTCCAATTTTTTTCCCCCAATTTGTTCAGAGCCATTTCTGAACATTTTTTTGGGCAGTAGGACAAATTATATGGGTGATGGTGAAAATACCTTTTAATTTTTGTTACCTTCTTGATTTACTTTCTTCAGTAAGAACCTGTACAATATGCATGCGAGTCATTGGGCAAATGGGTTGTTATTCCATCAAATCACCAGAAGGTCATTAGAGGAGAAACAAGCATTTTTGTAATGTAAAAGGTGTTCATGCTTAGGCAGCTTCAATACACTAGAGACTTTTTGGGAGAATGGTTTTTGCTATTTTTGTCAGATGTCTATATGTAATTTAATAAAACCTATTGCCAATTTAAATTTCCCCTAATGCAGATTTTTTACTGTTTCCTACATGGAAAATGTTTTGGGCTCGACTTTAAAGCTAATTAAACACATTATAATGAGGGTTCTTTACTTCAGAAAGATTTGACACACATTGCAGTATGTAAATCCAAATAAAAGGAATATATTCACCAGAAATGCAGCTATTCAAATGTACTTGGAGAGTTGAATGCATCTTCTGTGATATGAAACTTTCTGTGATATTATTAGCCTTCGGCCCTGTATTATGATGCAAAGGTTTTTGCCAGGTAAGATACCTTTACCTGTATTCTCCGTTTTGTCTAATATCCAGTAGCATCTTTTAACCCCTCTTTTATGTCTTCATATAGATGTAGGTGCGCCTAATACAAATACAGTATTTGAATTTAGTGCTGATTTCTTAATTCTATGCAGTTTTCTTTCATAACGTACAAGTCTGTAAATAAAATTGACCATTATATAGAATTCAAAGTGTGGTTCACTAATTTTGCATTTGAATTGATATCTTGCTTATGACTTTTTATAAAAATTTCATTTGTATTTTTTTAGGAATGGGATATGATATTGTCTGTCCTACATCTCTAAAATTGTTTTTTTATGACTTAATCATTAATGATCAAACATTTAAAAACTTTTACTAACATAATAGATTGGATACCCTTATAGTGATTGCTTTATGTAATAATAAATATCTTAAATGCCTGCTCAAATTGCAAATCTGGGGAAAATAAACAGTGTTTATATTTAAACATAGTTTTGTTACCACTTTGCTACTGATGCATGAATTATCAGAATGAATTTTATGTTAAAGAAAATAAATCAATATACCTTTATTTGCATTAAGCACATCTATTAAACCCATATAAAAAGAAAGGAGGTATTAATGAAGATATTAGACACAAGGGAGAATATAAATGTCTCCCCCTATTAGTATATAAATGATGTTTAAAAACCTTAATTTGTAGTTTGACCTTTGTGCTACCAAACAAATTAATAAAATAATTGCACAATTATTTTTTGTGTAAATACATGGGAAGCTTGATTTTAGGTCATCTGCAGTTAAGATCGATTCATATATCTTACCTGACCAAAGCTTTTGAAGATTGCAGACCTAGAGGAAAGTAAACAAAGTATAACAAAACATTGAAATTTTAGCAGAAAACGAGTAATAGGAATAATAAACCTCGATTGCCTATTTATATCTTTCACCTAAAAGGTTTGTTTCAACCCATTTCCAATATTGGTTATTCTGATAATGTAACTCTGAAAAGCCACTATTCTTAAGAGACAAATATTTTTTTGCTTTTTACCTTACAGTTCGTGGTGTTTCAAGATTTACTCCTCCTGTAGCTTATGTATTAAAAAATGTTATATAGTATATTTTATACATGTACTTAGTTTTAATAAATGATAAGAATTGTTGCATAATACAAAAAATTATTCTGTACTTGCTTCATTGGTTTTAGTACTGATGAATTTTTTATATTTGATAGTGAAATATTTTAATACATCTCTGTATGTGCATATTGTATAATATGAAGATACTGATTTGTAATATAAAATGAAAGCATATGTTTCTTATTTTTTATAAATATAATTTTTGAAATCACACTTTTTATTTCCCATCTTAAATTTAACTACAACTAAGGCATAGCATCTTTAGTTACATTTTGTAGTAAATGTAGTAATAGCTTTCCTGTATGGAATCTTCACAATTTGCAATAAGTCAGTGATGCAATGTGGGGAGATGGGAATGATGTGAAGATATGATTCGCTAATTTATCTAGTTCAATTCCATCTAGTTCTCATGATTTTTAACCAGTGTGAAAAATCTTGGGACAGTTTATAATGATAAATTGTAAATAATGTAAAACATTTGTACATAACCTGATGATGACAGATTAGACCCGAAATTTTGGAAACTAACTACAAAAATGACTAATTACTGTACATACTCCAATTATAATGGCAATTGTCTCGTATTAAAAGAACCTTAACTTATTAGATGGGAGTATTGTTTGAAAGTATTAGGAAAAAAATTGTTCTCAATGTAATGTAAATCATTGCTAAATATAGTGTAAATCTAGGCAAAAGTACAAATTGCAATTCAAAAAACTTAAGATAATGCTTAGAATAAACTAGTGATGCTGCAACTGCACATTCTTGCATTATTTGTAAAGATTAATGCATTATAACAATACATGAACGTTAAGGTGTTTTGAACCAGCAAACATTTTTCTCTGTGCTGGAATTCAAGCTCAGGGGGAGTGGCACACGATTCACATTACTCCCTCCACCATCTCACAACTAAACTCAACCTTGATGCTTAAAAAAATTAAATATAGGTTTCTTTCAAGATCTGATTTTAAGGAACAGTTTTGTTAAGGAAAATCTCTTTATCTGTAATATTCTAATTGTAGGAAGAGGCTGAAATAATTTTGAATTTTGCAATTTTCAAAAATTCAGAGATTTTATTGAAGAAAGACTTGTGCTAATTTTCAAGCATCCTTTGTCCTTTCTGTGGAAAAAGTTGAAGAGAAAGCCGTCGAGGTGGGTTGGTCCACGTCCTGACGGGGGGATGCAGAGAAGGCTCTCAAGTGTTCCTTTCTCCATTTTTTCATCGTCTTGCTTTTCATTTCATGTCACGTACACTCTTTTCAACCCCTTTTTCTTCCTCACTGGCCTTCTCTGTATGCTGAACGCCCACCCATGTGTTTGCCGTGCATGGCGACCCGTGTCGGAGGGAATGTTGTCCTGGCGGTTGAGGGTTCTGTTTGTTTCCCAAACACTCTCCCTTGTGCTACGTTCGGCTTGCACTGAGGGATACGTTGTGTACGTATTTTTGGGAACATTCCCTGTAGGCCTCAATACGCTTGCTTTGGCCTCGGACTCTTCTAGACGGGCGGTCGGGAGCTAACCCACTCCCGATCAATCGGCTTGGACTAGGTCTTGTACTGAACTCCAGGGTGAGCGGGGGGATACACGGTGGTGCAGCGCTGTGTTATTCCCCCACTATATCCTCGTGGCAACCCTGGCACTCCGATGGAGTGTCCCCTTGTTGGGCTCCGTGGTGGGTGGGGACCACGAGGATGAACCTGATCCATCTTTATGGAAACTAAACCTTCTCCCCCGCCCTCTTTCCGCAAGGAAGAGGAGATGTCCGAAAGAAACCTTGATTTGAATAGTTTCTTTTTCAATGAAGAAGATAGACCAAAGAAACCTAGATTCCTCCTCATGGCATGCGCTGAGGAAGGTAAATCATTTAAAATGGTTAGTGCTGTGCGTTTGGCGCGAGCAATAGAGGAAAAATATGGAAAATTGCAAGCCGTAGTGCGTCAAAGGAATGGCACCATTCTTTTTGAAGCGCTAACGGATGAACAGATCGATAGAATTATGAAGACGAAGCAGATTGCCGGCCTCCAGGTGGAGGTGACCACTCACCCAACACTCAATCTTTGTAAGGGAGTGGTCAATCATGTCGACTTCTCAACAGAGAGCGAGGAAGATCTGGTTGCTTTCTTCAAGAGTCAGGGTGTGACAGATGTTTATAGAATTAAGAGGAGGGAGCATGGGCGAGAAATCCCCACTTCCACTCTTATCCTAACATTCAACCTCCCTACTTTGCCCCGGAATATCTCGTGCGGTTTTTATAACCTCCGCGTGCGACAGTATGTGCCCAATCCTTTGCGGTGCTTCAAGTGCCAACGATTCGGCCATACACAACAGCGGTGCATGGCAGATACCCCAGTGTGCGGTAAGTGTGGTAAACCATCTCACGAACCTTGACCTTGCACCACTACACCGCATTGCGTAAACTGCGAAGGTGCCCACCCGGCAAATTATAATCAATGCCCCACCTTTTTGAAAGAGCGTGATATCCAAAAGATAAGAGTCGTGGAAAAAGTGTCTTTCCCTGAAGCCAAACGTCGGTTCCATGCGAGGAACCCAGTCGACCTCTCGCGCTCGTTTTCTGCCACTGTGAAAGCGAAATCTCCGAGGGTAGCAGCGGGCTGCCAAACAACGCGCTGCCCCGCAAGTAGTGAGTTTTGGTTGCCAAGTGTCACCAGTAGACCTCCCTGGGGATACATCTCCCCTTGAGGGTGGGAGAATAATAATCCCCACAAAATATAAGGTACACAAAAAAGTCCAACCAGCACAGTCCACGAAATCGACAACAAAAACTGTATCGACGGAAGTTGACGTCAGACGGACACAAAAACCCCAACATAAAAGGACCTTCGAAGTCGCGACCGACTACAACTTCTGAAACTAGCTCTGAGCGAGCATCCAGCCCCCCTGGCAACGCCCAGGAGGTTTCTGTTTTGGGGGAGGCTCCCGTTGGGGAGGAGTCTCGTGCATCCGGCTCCAACGTCGGAAGAAAAAAGAAAGTTAATTCTACCATGGCTCTAATGTCATGGAACGCAAATGGTTTCTCCTCGCGACGGGACGACCTTAAACTGTTGGTGTCCCGTCACAATCCTATGGTGATTTGTCTTCAAGAGACACACCTTACCCCACTTCGTCCTCTATCTTTTCGCGGATTTTCTTCGTACAGGTTCGATGTGGATGATGGTCTCCGCGCTCATGGCGGAGTTGCTTCACTGGTGCATGATTCGCTGCTATCTACAGAGGTACCTCTTCAGACTGACTTTCAAACAGTATGTGTGCAGGTGCACCTCCCATCCCTCACACTTACTGTGTGCAACATTTATATCCCTCCAGGTCTGACTATATCAGCAGACGAACTCTTAGGGTTGATAAATCAACTGCCTTCTCCATTTATGATAGTCGGCGATGTGAATGCCACAGTCCTCTCTGGGTTCTTCCCGCACGTGTCCGAGAGGCAGTATCTTTGAATCAGTAATAGACACAGCGGACTTGGTTATTCTGAACTCTGGTGAAGCAACTCATTTTGCCGTCGCCACAAACTCGAGCACGTGTATTGATTTAGTTCTTTGCAGCCCTTCTCTTTCAACCGACCTGCAATGGTCCATCCTAGACGACCTATATGGTAGCGACCACTATCCCATTATCGTCCACATTGATAGACTTGCGCGTGGTTTGGCGCGCCCCTCTCAATGGTGCGTCCTTCGTGCGCTGACTGGCCGACATTCCAAGCGAATGTGAATCTATCAGAGGGTGAATTGTTAGTGTGGAGGATATGGCTGCTCATTTTAACACTGCAATATTGCAAGCTGCGGGCACTGCAATCCCCAAGTCGACCGGTAATTCGCGACACCCCTTTGTACCGTGGTGGAACTTGGATTGCTCAAGGGCTGTCGGTGCTCGGAAGAAAAGCGTTGGCTCGACTAAACATTATCCAACCGCGGATAACCTTATTGATTACAAGAGGTGCAGAGCTAAGGCGAGGAGAACCATATTAGAAAGCAAGAATGCATCATGGAAGGCATACGTGTCCTCCTTGAATTGCCACACGCCACCACGTCTAGTATGGAGGAAGGTGCGTCTAATTAAAGGGTACCCTTCCTCATACTCAGTGCCAGGTCTTAGAAAAAATGGTCAGATAATCACAGATCGAGACGCCGTTGTAGAGGAACTTGCCACTCACTATGAAAAGATGTCGAGTTCGGCAAACTACTCTCCAAACTTCCTTTCGTTAAAGAAAGAATGGAAAATCGCGCTTTGGATTTTTCGAGCAGAGCACATGAGGATTATAATACCCCTTTCTCTATGTATGAAATGCGTTCTGCTCTGAAGCTTGCCAAAAGAACCACTCCAGGTCCAGACGAAATCCACAACTTAATGTTGCAGCATCTTCCCGAAACTGCCATGGAATTTCTTCTCCGGCTCTTTAACCGTATCTGGGAAGAGCATACTATCCCTACCATGTGGCGAGAAGCTATCATCGTCCCAGTTCCCAAAGTGGGGAAAGATCGATCACTGCCATCAAGTTATCGACCTATTTCCCTCACAAGCTGTGTAAGCAAAGTGCTGGAACGCATGGTGAATCAGCGTCTAGCCTGGACCTTGGAGCATAAAAATCTGTTGACGCCAATCCAAAGCGGGTTTAGACGAAACCGATCTACCTTGGACCACCTCGTTTCGCTGGCAACAGCTATCTCTACATCGTTCGTCTTGAAACAACATCTAGTGGCTATATTATTTTGATATAGAAAAGGCCTACGACACCACCTGGAGGTACGGCATTCTGCAAACCCTGCACTCTTGGGGATTTAAGGGGAAGCTTCCGCTATTCCTCCAAAACTTCTTATTGAATAGATCCTTCCGTGTTCGTGTGGGTGATAGACTTTCTCGTAGTCACCCCCTTGAAAATGGTATCCCTCAAGGATCAGTGCTGAGTGTCACTCTGTTTGCCATCGCCATCAATGGTATAGCGTCGACTGTACGAGAACCTGTTAAGGCATCGTTATTTGTGGATGACTTTGCCATCTTCTGTTCCTCCAGCAGCATCAGCGTGATCCAGAGGCAACTCCAAATGGTGCTCAACAAGCTCCACGAATGGAGTACGTCAACAGGCTTTAAATTCTCTTCTACTAAATGTATCGGTTTGCATTTCTGTAGGATATACCATTTGCATAGTAATCCAGTCCTTCACTTGGCAGGAAACCCGCTTCCATTTGCAGAATCTGCCAGGTTCCTGGGGCTTACATTTGACAAGTCTCTCACCTGGCGCGCTCACATCCGTGGACTACAAACCAGATGTGTCTCTCCCCTTAATCTTCTCCGAATGCTGAATGGTACATCATGGGGTGCCGACCGCACTACCCTTTTGCGTCTGTATAGATCACTCATCCGCTCAGTTTTGGACTACGGTAGTGAAGTGTATGGCTCAGCAGCTCCCTCCACTCTGCGACCCATCAATAGTATACACCACGCGGGTATCCGTCTAGCAACAGGCGCATACCGCACCAGCCGAATTGAGTGCCTTCTATCGAGGCTGGCGAGCCTTCCTTAAAACGAAGGCGGGATATTTTATTAGCATCTTACGGAGCTAAAGTATCAGGACTCCTAATCATCCTTGCCGCCAAATAATTATCCATCCTGAATATGAAACATCATATATTCTTCGAACATCGCTGCCTCAGCCTCAGGTATTAGATTGCAAAATCTGCGGGACCTTAATGTTGATCTTCCGACACCCATGAAACCCCCAAGTCACTCCATTCCTCCATGGAAACTCCTCCGCCCGAATATTGATTTCAGACTATCCAACCTGCCTAAACAAACGACTAGTCCTCTTGCTTACCAGATACATTTTCAGGAAATGAGGGCAGCCTACCCAGATCATGTATTCTTATATACAGACGGCTCATCGTGCAATGATGCGGTGGCTTGTAGTTTTTATTGTATCAGGGTCACAAAATCATATCGGCTACATTCTCAGTGCAGTACCTTCACTGCTGAAATGTATGCAATTCTTGAAGCCCTAAAATACATCGAGTCAACGACCTTACGTCAAGTAGTTCTTTGTTCCGATTCTCTTAGCTCGTTACAAGCTGTCTCCCGTTCTTCCTCAGACTACCTGACGGAATCTATTCAAAACATCATTCATCGCCTTCTGTCTCGCCACTACGATCTAATACTGAGTTGGGTCCCAGGCCATGTGGGAATCATAGGGAACGAGTTGGCTGACCAGGCGGCAAAATCGGCAACGGAGAATACTCATGTTGAACATTCCTTTCGTACCATCGTCCGATGTTAAAGCTTCTTTAAAACGACTGATCTTTAGAGCGTGGCAAACAGAGTGGCACAATACCACCTTTAAACTAAGCGTAATAAAGGATACTGTTAATCCCTGGCGCTCCTCATCCCGACCTTCTAGGCGCGAGGAAGTTATTTTAACCCGTCTGCGTATCGGACACTGTCACTTCTCCCACAGTTTCCTCATTCGAGGAGAATCTCCTCCTACCTGTGACTCGTGCAGGGCGGCTCTCTCTGTGGATCACGTCCTCCTGCATTGTTTGAGATTTGATGGCAGCCGACGTAGACATGCTCTGGGCAAATCTCTACGAGAGGTGCTCGGAGATGACGATTCCGCGCTCTCAAAGCTTTTTTGTTTTTTGAGAGAATGCGGAATATACAATTTTATATGATATAGGGACATGTTTTACTGGCCCCAAATTCTGTTTTATTCTGCCTGCTTAATTATTTTATGTATAATTGTAGTGTTCTTGTTTAAGGTATACATGTTCTTTTAAATTAGTAGGCAAGTGCACCAATTACTTTTATTAGAAGTTTAAATATATTTGTTTTTAGAAAACTTTGACATGGGCGCCAATGACCTTAGCAGTTGAAGCGCCCTTTAAACCTAATCAATCAATCAATCATTGAAGAAAACATTTTTGATTAATTTTTTGAGAAAATTTTGATAATATTGAGGTCTTTTTAAGTAAGAACTCCATGAATCAAAATTTCCATTTCGAACTCACAGGGACTTAAGTTTGTCAGTTTGGTCCAACTGGAATATAAATTTTCAAAAAAATAGATGGTTTTAAGCCACTAACTTTTCCTGTCAAAACCAAATTTTCGATATCACAGGACCTCACAAAATGTGAAATTTGACTACGCAATGCATTGGAGGAAATAATTTACATTTAGAATTTAGAACTAGAATTATCCACTTTTTCAACACCAGGGCCCCCACAGTACAATTTTTTTTCCGACGAAAATTAGTGTTTTTTTGTTTTTTTGCCACATTACAATACTTTCTCTTGCTATGTACATACATTGAATGGCCAGAATGTTAAAAAATGTAAACAATGGTCGACTGAGTGAAAATAAGAAAACTTTGGGTCAGACCTACAGAATCTCAGAAAAGCTGAACTCCCTGAAATATGCAATAAAAGTTTTTTTGTAGTGTATTGTCTGATTAAATGCGCAGGACATTTGAGTTACGAGAGAGGGCACTGATATCCAATCGGGAGCTTGATCAATTTTTGATGTCACTGCAGCTTTCAAAAATTGAAGCTCCCATGCCCTTTCTAACTCATCTGGTGTCAAGTGCCAAGAACTTTAATCAGACAAAAGAGTAACATGGGACCTTCCCATCTTGTAAGAGGTGACTAATCAGAGCAGCTGTCTGCTGTCTCTATCTATGCAAGTTGAATATGCCCTTCACTAAGGGTACGTTACGTATTTTGGGGAATATTCCTTGTAGGTTTCAACACATTCCCTTTGGCCTCGGACTCTTTTAGACGGGCAGTCGGGAGCTAACCCGCTCCCGATCAATCGGCTCGGAGTAAGTATTGCACTGAACTCCAGTGTGAGCGGGGGATCCACGGCGGGGCAGCGCTGTGACATTCCCCTACTATATCTCCGTGTCAACCCTGGCACCTCAGTGGGGTGTCCTCTTTTTGGACTTCTTGGTGGGTGGCGCGCACGGAGACGAATCCGCTTCTATTGTATGGAGCACAAACCAAACCCCTTGCACTCCTCCGCAAGGAAGAGGCGATGTGGCAGGACAGTAGATTTAAATAGTTTCTTCCTTCGGGAGGAAGATAGACCAAGAAAGCCTCGGTTTCTTTTGATGTCATGTGTTGAAGTAGAGAAACCTTCAAAAATGTTAGTGCGGTCTGCCTCGCGCGAGCCATTGAAGACAGTTTTGGAAAGCTCCAAACGGTCGTGCGACAGAGGAATGGTACCATTCTCTTTGAAGCGCGCACCGACGAGCAGATAGACAAGATCCTAAAAACCAAGCAGATTGCCGGCCTCCAAGTGGAAGTGACCACTCACCCTAACCTTAACCTATGTAAGGGAATGGTCAATCATGAAGACTTTGTTTGAAAGTGAGGACGAACTTCTTTCCTTTTTTAAGAGCCACGGTGTTACGGAGGTGAATAGGATCAAGAGGAAGGAGAATGGGGACGAGATCCCCACTCCCACCTTGATCCTGACTTTTAATCTCCCTTCTCTCCCAGACAAAATTAGTTGTGGGTATTATAACCTTCACGTGCGGCAGTATGTGCCGAACCCTGCGCTGTTTCAAGTGTGAGAGGTTCGGTCATACCCAACAAAGGTGCATGGCCGTAAGCCCCACTTTCGCAAAGTGCGGTATATCCGCGTATAATCCGAACCCCTGTGCATCACCACTCCGCTGTGTAAACTGTGAAGAAGACCATGCGACCAACTCAAACAAGTGCTCCACATATCTGAGAGAGAGGGAGATTCAAATATTAGAGTGACAGAGAAAGTATCTTTTCCAGAAGCGAAACGCCGATACCTGGTGAAGAACCCTGTAGATCTCAGATGCTCTTTCTCTAGCATTCTGGCGAACACGGTGAAAGCGACGACGTGTATTCAGACTTCACCTGCGACTCCCCTAGTGGCTCACTTCTGTTGCCAGGTATCCCAGTGGACTTTCCTGAGGAGACATCGCCTCTGCAAGGTGGGAAAATAATAATTCCCTCCAAATATAAACACCACTCAAAAAAGCAAGAGACGAAGTCAGACCAAGAATCCACTTCTCAGCGGCGCAAGAAGGTTGATGTCACTCGACCTTCTGGACTGGACAAAAAAAAATTGATAGATCCTCCAAACTCCGACCATCTACCCCCGAATCCTGAGACTCGCTCTGAGCGATCACTCAGCCAGTCGAGCAGTGGTCAGGATGAGTCTGCCTCGGAGGAAACTTCAGATGGGGTGGACACTCGCCCCTTCGGACAGCAGAAGCGGAAAAAAGAAAGGAAAAATCCTCTTAACTCCTTAAATAACGGCTCTCCTATCCTGGAATCTGAATGGATTTTCCCTCCGACGGGACGAATTAAAACTCTTGTTGTCCCGTTATACACCATCAATTATTTTGTTTACAGGAAACGCATCTTTCTCCACCACGGCCCATACACTACCGCGGTTTCACCCCTTATAGGGTTGATGTCGATGACGGCCTCCGTGCTCACGGTGGTGTTACTACTTTGGTCCAGGATTCGCTGCATTCTGCAGAAATCCCCGTTCAAACCGACCTTCAGTCTGTGTGCAGGTGTATCTTCCGTCCCTCTCACTCACTGTTTGTAACATTATATTCCCCAAGACAAACTGTGTCGGTTGATGACTTCTTAGGTCTAATAAACCAATTGCCTACACCTTTCTGGTTGTGGGTAATGTAAACGCCCACAGCCCTCTTTGGGGTTCTTCTCGTACTTGTCAAAGAGGTACTGTTTTGGAATCTGTCATTGACACTATGAATTTGGCGATTCCCAACACTGGGGAACCAACACATTTTGCCATAGCTACTACTGATGTAGCCCTCTGCAGCTCTTCACTATGCGGTGGTCCATATTAGATAATCTTTATGGAAGCGACCATTATCCCACTATTGTCCACATTGATCATCTTCGCTGTAGTTTTGCGCGGTCCCCTCAATGGATCGTGCGACGGGCTGACTGGTCGACATTACGAATAATGTTAACCTGTCAGATGGCTCATTCGGAAATGTGGATGAAATGACTGAACATTTTAATAGCGCTGTACTCGCTGCTGCTTCCATCGCAATTCCGAAGTCAAATGGCAAACCGCGACACCCGTTCGTTCCGTGGTGGAATGTGAACTACTCTAGAGCGGTCAGTGCTCGAAAAAAGGCACGTCTCAGACGTTATCCAACTGTGGATAACCTCATCGAGTATAAAAGATGCAGGGTGAAGGCTAGGTGAACTATTTTAGAGAGCAAAAATGTATCGTGGAGAGCGTACGTCTCTTCTCTCAATTGTCACACGTCATCATGCCTGGTATGGAGAAGAATTCGCCAGATAAAAGGACGCTCTTCACCAAATACGGTGCCAGGACTCTTCAAAAAGGGAGAAATGGTCTCATCTCCAGATATGATAGTAGAGGAACACTCCGCGCACTATGAACATATGGCAAGTTCGGGGAACTACACTCCTGACTTTCTTTTGATCAAAGAAAGGATGGAAAGCCGTCCGTTGGATTTCTCCTGCAGAGCGTCAGAGGATTACAACACCCCTTTCTCTATGTCGGAATTGTGCTCTGCTCTCGCGTTATTAAAAAGAACTGCCCCAGGTCGTGATGAAATACACAACCATATGCTACATCTTGCTGATGTGGCATATGATATGCAATTTCTCCTCCGCCTTTATAATCGCATCTGGGAAGAGCACACCATCCCTGCTGTATGGCGAGAAGCCATAGTTATCTTAGCTCTGAAGGACGGAAAGAATCGGTCGTTGTCATCGACCTACTGTCCCGTCGAGGTGAGTTGGTCCACGTCCTGACGGGGGATGCAGAGAAGGCTCTCAAGTGTTCCTTTCTCCATTTTTTCATCTTCTTCTCATTTCGTGTCATGTACGTTCTTTTCACTCCTTTTTCTTCCTCACTGGCCTTCTCTGTATGCTGAACGCCACCCATGTGTTTGCCGTGCATGGCGACCCGTGTCGGAGGGAATGTGTGCTGGCAGTTGAAGGACCTGTTTGTTTCCCTATCTAGTCCTAGTGCAACGGTTCGCCTTGCACTAAGGGGTACGTTGATTACGTATTTTGGGAAACATTCCCTGTAGGTTCCAACACACTCGCTTTGGCCCCGGACTCTTCTAGACGGGCGGTCGGGAGCCAACCCACTCCCGATCAATCGGCTCGGACTAGGTCTTGTACTGAACTTCAGGGTGAGCGGCGGTATCCACGGCGGTGCAGCGCTGTTATTCCCCCACTTTATCCTCGTGGCAACCCTGGCACTCCGATGGAGTGTCCCTTGTTGGGCTCCGTGGTGGGTGGGGGCCACGAGGATTAACCTATTCCATCTATATGGATACTTCACCTTTCCCCCCACCCTCTTCCGCAAGGAAGAGGAAATGTGCAGAGAGAACTATTGTCTTGAATAGTTTTTTTTCTAAACAAGAAGATCGACCCAAGAAGCCTCGCTTCCTCCTCATGGCATGTGCCGAGGAAGGTAAGACTTTCAAAACCGTGAGTGCTGTCCGTCTGGCGCGAGCCATCGAAGAAGCCTACGGGAAGCTCCAAGCGGTCGTGCGACCAAGAAATGGAACCATTCTTTTTGAAGCGCGTACCGACGAGCAGATTGTAAAAATTCAAAATACGAAGCAGATGGCCGGCCTCCAGGTAGTAGTCACGGTTCATCCCACCTTGAACCTGAGCAAAGGCGTAGTAAACCACGAGGACTTTGCTACAGAAACGGAGGAAGATCTTCTAAACTTTTTTAAGACCTTTGGCGTGATTGAGGTGTACAGGATCGGAAGGAAGGAGCAGGAGAAAGTGATCCCTACTTCTACCCTGATCCTTACTTTTGACCGACCATCCCTCCCGAAAAGTATCGTTACCGCTTTCTACAACCTCCGTGTGCGGCAGTATGTGCCGAACCCTTTGCGCTGCTTCAAGTGCCAAAGGTTTGGGCATACCCAACAGCGATGTATGTCCGTAAACGCGGTTTGCGGGAATAGCGGATCGTCAGTTCACGACCCACAACCCTGCGACAAACTACCGCACTGTGTGAATTGCGAAGGCTATTCCATCGAGCCGAACCCAGCCACTATTCCATCGAGCTGGCTATTCCATCGAGCCGACTGGGATACATTCAGCGAGAAAATTATAATGCCAGATCACTTTTCAAATAATATCGATACCTTGGTGACCCAATTCACCGACGCCCTTCTTCGCGCAGCCACCATTGCAATCCCGAAGTCTACGTGTCAGCCACGACGCGTCCCTGTGCCTTGGTGGAATGCTGACTGTGCCACCGCGGTGCGTGACCGAAAGCAAGCACTCAC
Organism: Acheta domesticus; assembly: GCA_031308135.1. NCBI lineage: Eukaryota > Metazoa > Arthropoda > Insecta > Orthoptera > Gryllidae > Acheta > Acheta domesticus. Next base: position 16,946 of record JAHLJT010000266.1, read on the forward strand.
GAGGCTCAATAGGTTCCCCACCGCATCAAACCTGATCGATTTCAAAAGAAAGCGGGCCAGAGCCAGATTAGTAATACGGGAAAGTAAGACCGCTTCCTGGAGAGCCTTTATTTCTTCTCTTTCTTGCCATACCCCGCCTAAAGTAGTATGGCGAAAGATCCGACAGATCGGAGGAAGATTTTCCCCATCATCTGTCCCAGGACTTCTTATTAATGGAAATCTTATTACTTCTCCAGAAAAAGTAGTTGAGGAATTGGCCTGTCATTATGAAAATACCTCCAGTTCCTTACACTACTCCCCTAGCTTCTTGAAAACTAAGAGTAGAATGGAGAAATGCAGATTGGACTTCTCAACCTGCCTGGAGGAAGATTATAACGCCCCTTTCTCCATAGATGAATTTTCCTGTGCGCTCACCCGTGGGAAAGATTCTGCTCCAGGACCAGACCAGATACACAACCAAATGTTAAAACACCTGCCGGAAGAGGCACGAATCTTTCTTCTCCGTATCTTCAACAAGATTTGGATGGAACATACCTTCCCTAGAACCTGGCGGGAAGCGATTATTATTCCTATTCCTAAAGAAGGAAAGGACAGGACAAAGCCGTCAACCTACCGTCCAATCTCGCTCACAAGCTGTATATGCAAACTTCTGGAGCGAATGGTGAATACGCGTTTGGTCTGGCACCTGGAACAGAGAAACCTACTTACCCCCATCCAATGTGGTTTCAGGAAGAACAGGTCAACCATGGACCACCTTGTCACCCTTACCACACAGATCTCCACTGCTTTCGTGCTACGTCAACACCTGGTAGCAATTTTCTTCGATATAGAGAAAGCTTATGATACTACCTGGAGGTACGGCATTCTTCGCACCATCCATTCTTGGGGTCTTAGGGGCCGGCTCCCCCTTTTTTAGTAGCCTTTCTTTCGTCAAGATACTTCCGCGTTCGCCTTGGTGACAGGGTATCCGCCAGCCACCATTTAGAAAACGGAATACCTCAGGGCTCAATTCTGAGTGTCACTCTGTTTGCCATCGCTATCAATAGTATAGCGTCGATAATCCGAGAGCCGGTGAAAGCATCGCTCTTCGTTGACGACTTTGCCATTTTCTGCTCTTCCAAGAGTATTCAAGTGATAGAGAGACAATTACAACTTGTCCTCAACAAATTACAGGAATGGAGTGATGCGACAGGTTTCAAATTCTCCGCCTCAAAAACTAACTGTATGCACTTCTGCAGGATTCATCATCTTCATAACCACCCCGATCTTTTTCTTGGAAGCCATCTTCTACCTTTTGTGGACTCCGCAACTTTCTTTGGGCTTACTTTCGATAAGAGCCTAACTTGGCGAAATCATATACGTAAACTGAAAAGCCGATGTGTCTCACCCCTGAACATCCTCCGCACCCTTACAGACAGCTCTTGGGGAGCTGAACGTGTGCGTCTCTTGCATTTGAATAGAACCCTCATCCGCTCTATTTTGGATTATGGATGTATTGTATATGGGTCAGCGTCACCATCAACCCTCCGGCCATTAAATACCATTCACAACGCCGGTATAAGGATTAATACAGGCGCCTACCGCACGAGTCGCATCGAATGCCTCTTGGCCGAAGCTGGAGAACCATCTCTGAGCCGAAGGCGAGATATTTTATTAGCCTCTTATGGGGCTAAAGTGTCGGGACTGGTTGACCACCAGGTATTAGATTACGAAATCTTCTCCGGGAATTAAATGTAGAACTTCCCACCCCTGTGAAACCCACAAGTGACCGGATCCCCCCTTGGAAACTACTCCTTCCCAGTATTGACTTCAGACTCTCCCATTTGCCCAAACAAACTACTAGTCCTCTGGTTTACCAGAAGCAGTTTCTGGATATGAGAGAATCCTATCCGGATCATTTATTCTTATACACGGATGGTTCATCGTGCAGCGACGCGGTGGCATGTGGTTTTTACTGTATCAGGGCCACCAAATCATTTCGGCTTCACTCCAAATGCAGTATTTTCACTGCCGAAATGTATGCAATCTTTGAGGCCCTAAAATACATTGAATCAGCGACGTTGCGGCGAGTAGTTATCTGTTCCGATTCTCTCAGCTCTCTTCAAGCTGTCTCCCGTCCCTCGTCAGACTACCTGACTTTATCCGTTCAAAGCCTGATTCATCGTCTTCTGTCCCGCCGCTATGACCTGGTACTTAGTTGGGTCCCAGGCCACGTGAGTATCAGAGGGAACGAACTGGCCGACCAGGCGGCGAAATCAGCGACTCGTAAAACTCGTATCGACATCCCGTCTGTGCCATTGTCCGATGTTCAGGCTTTCTTGAAACGATCCGTGCTTAGAGCGTGGCAAACAGAGTGGCACAATAGCACTTTCAAACTAAGTGCGATAAAGAATTCTGTGTATCCCTGACGCTCCTCATCACGGTCCTGTATGCGCGAGGAAATTATTTTAACCCGTCTTCGTATCGGACACTGCCATTTCTCTCACGGTTTCATTCTTCGAAATCAAACTCCCCCCATCTGTGACTCGTGCAAGACTGTTCTTTCCGTGGAACACGTCCTGCTGTACTGTAGGAAATTTATTGGCAGTCGACGAAGACATGACCTGGGCAACTCGCTACAAGTGGTGCTCGGGGATTCTGCGCTCTCAAAACTTTTTTGTTTGTTGAGAGAAAGCAGAATATATAATTTTATTTGAAAGAACAATATTTTATGTTGTTTTTTGGCCCCTTTACAGCCAATTTTACGTTTTAAGATAAATTTTACGCGCCCTTTTTCTATTTTCCTTCTGCTATTTCTACATGTATACTTGATGCAGAATTCGTGCCTCCTTTTTAGCCAATGTACATGCTTTTAAAAGAGTAAGTTACATATGCAACACTGAATATTCTTTTCTCCAAATACTCTGGCATGGGCGCAAATGACCACAGCAGTCGAAGCGCCCTTTAAACCCTATTCAATCAATCAATCAACGACTGGGTGTGTAGTTACCCTCCACTGGCAGATCTGTACCGCCCTCGAAGTTCCAAACACATGCCTCAAGTGGTACGAACACTCACCAAAAACGGTGACATCGTTGGATTGTGTAACAATATTGTGACGACCAACAAATTCCATCGGATCGCACGATAGCAGCAAACAAACCAGATATTGTTATCCGGGAGTTTGAGATAAAATCGTGTCTACTTGTGGATGTATTGCTGTGCCTTGCGATCAAAATGTCGTAACCAAGGAAGCAGAGAAACGTCTTAAAGCAAGAGTTTGGAAATTGAGATCAGCTGATTGTGGAGCGTAAAAGCACAGGTCGTACCGATAGTTATCGGAGCTCTAGATTTGTTCCGCAAAATTTGTGTAAGAACTTGACTAAACTTCCAGGTCATTCAAAGGACTGGGAAGTGCAAGAAATTGCTTTATTTGGCACAGCTCTCATTTTGCGCAAAGTATTGTAAGGGCACCGACAGTCCTAGATCTGCTCCTTAGGTAGCTGGTTGCAACCTGGAGTAGATTTTATACTCAGCCGTCTCATAACATCTGTGATATGGAGCAATAATAATAATAACAATAATAATAATGATAATGCCGGCCTCGTGGCGCTGATGGTTACGGCAGCCGTCGCCTGCCCCGAGGAGGCTGCAGGAGCGAGTCCTGCGTCGGCATGGTCCATATTTGTGATTGTCCTTTCACCCCTCATCATCATCATCATCCTATCATTTCATAATTTACAATTCAAGGCGTAACAACTTTGGTCTTATATAGGGATACAGCCGAAAAGCTGATCCCGAGAATTACACACGGATAGAATACGACTGGGCCTCGGAAGGGAACGTGTACGCGTGGTCCGTAGAGGCCTATACGCAAAATAATAATAATAATAAACATTTGTTCTGTGTTGTTACATCGTGTACATGAATGTATATTTTACAGGACATGCTTATTTAATTTTTAAACAATTGATGAAAAAATTACTGTTCTTGCCAATTCAATTTCTTTTGACTCCAAACAAGCAGGCACGTGCCATTCTTTTTGAACTCATTGGCCACGACGGACACCTGCTCCCTTCCTCTGGGTGGCATTATGGGAGAGGGGATTAAGCGTAGTTCCCGACGATTTACCTGTTTGAAACTTCCAATCGCTCTCCGACCCGCTCATAGTTGCCAGTGCAGTTCACTCTCCCTGCTTTGGGTTGCGTTTAAGTTGATCACCCGGTAATACCTAAACTTAATAAATTAATTCAATTGAGAAACTGCTCATTCTGTACAATATTCGATCTGAAAATCAATCTTAAAATCTCCGCATACAACAACGAATTCAAAAAAGCGATTGCTAACTTTGTTTAGAGTTATCTCTTAGTTTTTTTGCGTATCTGGTACAGATAGAGGTACTCGCTTTGTAATGGCGCTGGTTTAAACTATACCTCGCTTTGTAAAAGACTTGTAGATGCAAAATAAGAGAATTGTGACTATTGGAAGATGTACAATAGATATTTCAAAAATATTTTCAACTGAATCCACATTTAATCCTTTCAAGGAGATAGAATTTATTTAATTTGTAATGTAAATAATCTTCATATGCAGAACGCTCATTTTATTCCTTTTCTCTACAATAATAGCCTGGAAGATGAAAGTTTGGAATTTGGAAAACGCTAAGTTCATTGCGAGATAATCAAAGTTCTGCCAAAGCAAAGATCATCCATTTGATTTAAATCCCTCAGTAGAGCAGCCTCAATAAATTCAGTTTTATTGGAATGGGATTGAATA